>OY978528.1:70830343-71132809 GCA_963854835.1 Megamerina dolium | reverse complement strand
AGCAAACATTAAAAGAATCAAGTACGAGTACATTTGCATCTAAATAACATTTAGAAGCAATACGTTCATAATTTTAGTAACATTAAAACGTATCAACACACACAACATACATTATACAGAACAGACAGCAGTTGGCAACGCTACGTTGCATTGTGAAAATAAATATCACTTGAGTTTATTTTGATTTCATGAGAATTTGTTTGTTGTTGTTGTTTTTATACATTTATGTATACTATACATTTAATAACAGTTTGCCGTTGGCATTCTTGTCATTGCAATGCGTGTAAAAATTTGTTAAAACAACAACAACAACAAATAGGCGGAATTTCTCTGTTATTTCTGTTATTCTTATTGTTTTGGGCTTGCTGATCTTTATACATACAAAAAATATTTACTAAACTTTGCTTGAAATTACAGGCTATTTAATGCATTATTATTCTTCTTCTTCTTTGATTTTTTTCCTTTTCAAATGCAGCGTTTAATTTTACCTACTTTTGTTAAAAAAAAAAATGAAATGAAATAAAAACAAAGAAAAATCAAAAATACATTCGTATTTTTGGTGTCACCTTATTTCACATTTCACATTGATTTTGTATGATATTTGTGACTTTTAATATGCTGCTTGTTTCTAAGCACTATGGCCGTCTGATATATAACTAGCTGGGAGTAGTTTTTCAAGAATCATTAGATTTTTTTCAAAACCCATTTGACTTTTATCATAATTTATGATTAGCTAAAATTTTTTTTTTCCCCTCACCAAATGTAAGCGTTTCCACCGAACATACTTATCCTTGAGGAAAGTCCCATACAAAATGAAAAATATCTAAAAATTTGACATAATCTATGATTAGCTAAAATTAATTTTTTTCCCCAGCCAAATGTGATCTTTTCCAACGAACATACCACCCTTTGAGGGAAGCCGCATACAAAATGAAAAATAGCTAAAAATATGACACTTCTAAAGCAGTGAAATATATGGCTGACTCCCATTAATTTGTCCTCTTCAATAATTAATCATAATTAAACATAATAATTTATCATAATCTATGATTAGCTAAAATTAATAAAAAAAATTTTCCCACCAAATGTGAGCGTTTTCAACGAATATACCACCCTTTGAGGGAAGTAACATACAAAATGAAAAATTCCTAAAAATTCGACAAATAGCCACATAAAACTTGAATCACTTCTAACAGGGCATTCAATAAGTCCGTAGGAAAAGTATGAAAAAAGACAAAATTCTTGACAAAACTCGATTTTATTATTCAACAAAGTTGCCTTCGCGGGCGAAACAACGAGTATAGCGATTTTCCAGCTTTTCGATGCCACTTTTATTGTATGATTTCTCTTTCTCGGCAAAGTAGGTCCCAGTTTCAGCGATTACTGCATCACCGGACTTAAATTTCTTTCCAAAAGGTATTCTCTTGAGATCTGAAAACAGTAAAAAAATCGCTGGTGGCTAAATCTGGAAAACACGGTAGGTGAAGAAGCAATTCCAAGCCCAATTCATTCAATTTTGCCATCATTTTCATAGATTTGTTACACGATGCATTGTCTTGGTGCCACAACACGCGGCACCCACTTTGCACAGAGCTTTCACAAATGTTCGTGTAAAATGGTAAAAACTCTACCATCTGATATTTTTATAATGTCAGCTCCCTCGTGCACTTTCAATTTGCGATCGTTCATCACCAATTTGTTCAGTTTTTTTATGTTTTCTGGAATAACAGCCTCAATTGGGCGTCCACTGTGAGAAGTGCAACGTTTGTGCTAGTACGACCAGGTTTAAATTCAGCAATCTACTTTTCTACCATTTGTCTCGATGGAGCAGAGTCCGTATAATGTTTATCAAGCCATTGTTTGGTTTCCACTATATTTTCTTTTTTTCATTAAAAAGCAATACTTTATCAAAATACGAAATTCACTTTTATCCGAGAAATGTATGGTTGACCCCAATTCATTTGTCCTCTTCAATATTTCCTTCAAATGTACTTACCCCCTTGCGAAATTGATGATTTTATAGTGTCTCTTAGCAGCTCAGAATGTTGTAGAAAACTAAATTCCGCTCCCATAAGAAAATAAATTAGATAATTTGAAGTGAAATGTCAAAATAAATTAATTTCGTTTACTTTTCTGTTGAAAATAACTAGTATTTATATTTGCAGTCGTTTTGTAGACTTGTGGAGAGTTTATTATGACATTTCAATCAACGAATTATATAGGCATACTCGTATGTTTATTTCGTTAGAAAGTTTTAAATTGAAATGAAATTAAATTGAAATCAATTGTTTCAGTATAATTTCACTAATATAATGTGTTGATTGTATTGTATTGTATTGATTGTATTGATTTCAGTAATGGAGGCAATATTCGAAAATTTCTCATTTCTCATTTTAGTTTTTTTTATTTAATTCTCCCACAGTGATTGTCAAAAACGACATTTGACTTTTATTTCTACAACGAAAAGGAAAATATGTCAAGTCTATGAAAAATAAATTATTTTCTACAGCATACTGAGCTTATTAAAACTCTATAATGCATTTTTTTATGTTTCCTTGGAAAGAATTTCTAATATTTTTCGCTCAGCCAAGCTGTTTACAGATTTGACCCACCATAATGTAAATATAATCAACATTTACGATCTGTAATATATTTAATGTAGCACGTGATTTTCTTTCATATTAAATATATGCGTTTTAATATCTTTAATTTATATATTTTTAACTACATATTATTAATATTTCTTCACTTTCTCTCTCTCTCACTCACTCTCTCGCCTTTTTTTCTCTGGCTCTCGTTAAATGTATTCAAGTCGATGTATGTGTGGTGTTCCTGGGCGTACATGTATGCTTAGCGTTCTTTTTTTTTTTTTTCTTTATCTGTTTGTTCTTCTTCTTCTTTGTCATCATCATATTTTGCTTGTTCTTCTTCTTTCTTGACGTCGACATCATCTAATTTTGTATTTTATTGGAGTCCATTTGTGCTTCTTGGCAATTCACATGTGTGTTTGGAATTTTAAATGAATTCGTGATTTTTGCTAGTGTCATTGTTATTGTTGTTGTTGTTGTTGTTGTTACTGCTGCTGCTGTTACTGATGTTTTCACTTGATGTCTGTGCTTTGTCATATTTATGTACAATACATACAAACATATACTAGTATTGCTGTTGTTGGTGTTGTTGTTGCTGCTTTTTACTTTCAGCTAAAACAGAGTTTAAAGCACGACATCTTGGTATTGCTTCTGCTGCTGCTGCTGCTATTGCTGCTGTTGTGTTGTTGTTGTTGTTTGTGCGCCATGTGCGTGCTTTGCCATATAGCATAGTATGGCCAGGCCACCAATATTCATGCATATTATGAGACATGCGTGCGTATGCATGTGCAACTTGTGGTGTTTTACTGCGTTGCGGTTTTCATTTAAAATTTATTTTCACATATTTGCTGTTATTATTGTTGTTGTTGTTGTTGTTATTGTACCTTTCACGATAAAATACATACAAAACACATTTATTAAAATCAGGCATATTCGTTTTTTTTCCTATACATTCTATGAACATATGATGGAATTTAGAATTTTATTCTTTTTTTTTTTGTTATTATTTTTTTTTGTGCTCACTGCAAAATGCAATACGTTACAATTTAATTTATTAATATTTATCCATACTCGTACTCAGAAATAGTCAATTGTCTTGGTATGACAAGTCATGTACGAATTTTAGATGTGTTTATGGAAGTTATGTTAGAAAATGTCCAAACTAGAAAAAAGGAAGTTTTGTCATCATTAATGAACATTTAAAACTTTGTCACAGAGTTCTTTAAGAAGCTTTTTCATGGCAAGTTGTGGCAAAGTGATGTCACAAGTGTTATGCCGTTTGGAACCGGCTAAAATAAGTAGGTCCCTTCTAATATTGTCCAAAATTTAAGACGCACAACAGTAATGGAAGAGAAGCTCGGCCAATGAGCCCTTTGGGGCTTTATGTGCCACATATTTATTTTTTTTTTAATGAAAATTTAAAACTCACTAACGAACGATAAAGTTGAAAAACAGTGATTTTATCACTTTTCTTGAACGGTCAAATGTATGACCCAACCCTATTAAGTTGAACTTTTTAACATTTGATGAAGCATACTTATCCCTTACTTCCATCCTTTAGCGGGCTCCCATACAAAATTGACGTTTTTTTATGAAATTATCTCCCTTCACTCCGTAAAGTGGCCTCTGGAGAGGTCCATTGTATTACCAACACCTATTAATTTTCTCCTCTCAACATTTTTCCAGAACATGCTTTTCATATATCTCCATCCCTCCTCTACCAAATTGACATTTTAATAAAATCGGCTCTCAGCACTTTGACATTCCCCCTAGGTTGGTAATTCATGATAATTTTCATTTCTCTAGATTTCTGCGAAACATACTTTTCACCTATTTCTACCCTCAGAAGCATGATCTTTTCATAAAATACGCGTCAGCGCCTCAGCACTCTGCGGGTTCTCCTAGATGGGTTCAAAGCATGTCTGACCCCATTCATTTTGCATTAAAATATTTTCTCTAAACATACTTACCCTATATCTTCATTGCTTTAAGGTGCTCCCATACAAAATAAACAAATAAACTTCAGAAAATCGACACATAATAATCTTCAATTTTTAGGAGGGCTGCCATACAAAAGCGCACAAATAAGCCGATGTTTGAAAAATATTATATTTTAATATACCAATTATAGGGTATCCTTAATATAAATACATACATTCACATGTAGGCACATTGTGATTTCGCAAGTAATTCATCAATCATACAATTACGCCATACCATTTTCTTGTCTGCATAGATGCATATATTTGTATAGTTGAAATTTAATAAAAATTAATTACATCCTGTTTAAATATCCTTTTGCATGCTACTAAACGTTAATAGTTATTTCTTATGTTTAATAGGAATGGTAATTTATTTCTATTGAATTTACAAATAAAAATGCATAAATTCTGCTTAAGTTATTTGTATTCAAGTATAGGACAGGGATGATCAAAATAACTTAAAGACATTCGATAGTGCTTGTAGTTTTCGAGATTATTAGCATTTTTATTATTCGATTAAGTGACCAATTCTCAACCTGGTGGCATCAACTTTTTAGATTATTAATAATCTTAGCTTTAAAAACGACTATAAATTGTATTTCTTTGCCGTTCTATTATAGTGATTAGTGCATTGGCCTCTGTCCATGTGCTTTTTTATTCAAATTAGTGATGCCTAGTCAACTGTGTCATAGTACTGACAGATTAGTCAGTCACCTATCAAGTAATGCCTACAGCTTGGAATATTGACCATCTGCCAGTTTTGATTAATTGGAATGATTTGTCATTTAATTAGAAGAGGTGGCTATAATAATAATTATTCGATTAGATAGTTAGTCAATAGAATATCTGATATCTGGCATTCCTAGAGGGTACTTAGCTATTTAATTAATAATTTCATAGAACATCCATGTACGAAACTATTGTCCATCTCAATCTCTCTCTCTCTCTCTCTCTATTTCTTTCTTCTTTTTTATGCGTGCACCAAGCATTGCCAAAAGCCGTTATTAGCTATATAATTATCAAAGAGACTTACTACCTTCAAGGCATAGTAGTATGTTCATATGACAGTACATAATAACAATACCAACAATACGTTGATAGCTACTGTATTTCTTTATTTGCTTTGGTATTGTGTGTATTTTCTTTCCTTCTCATTCTCGTGTTTTTTTTTTTGTTTTTTTTTGTTGAAAATTTTCTTTTGAACATTTTAAGGGTCACTTCACTTTACTTCACTCACTCAAATATACGATACAATATGATGAAAGACAGATATAAAAATTATGTAAATTATTTCAACTTGGTTGGTACGCAAAATACCTAAATATCATTAAATTATTACCGTTATTATACTGTAGATAACTACGGTACCATATCTTAAGTGTACTTTGATACTGTTAGTTTTTGATTTGTGTATAAAGAATTCATCCATCCATCATTTATCAAATCATATCTACTCGTAATCGTAGTCGCATCAGTTATACTCTTTTGGAATTACTACACAAGTATTTAAAACGTATGTATATGGATATGAAAAGGCAATTTGAAAATCATAAAATTGAAATATTTTTCATGTACATATTGCCTTTTTTTTATATTTTTCTCAAATGGATAGACATAATGGAATGTTAAATTTCAAATATAAAAATATAAACGTAACGATTAAAATTATAGCAATTGTTATGGCAAATTTAATTGTGAGAAAGTTAAAAATCGAAACACTCTCAATTCCATTTCACCACGATTTGTGGTGTAATGTAATGATATTGAGCAAGATTATTCACCAAGGTCATCAGATAATAATCATGCAATGACATTAAAATTTCAACACCTTAAAGTCAACATTGTCAAAATTACAAAAAAACTAAAGACAATTTAAAGACGATACGAGATGTAATGCAATTAACAAATGGGTCTTTATGTCTTCAAATTACGTAAGGTTGATGTTTGTTTACTTTACGACTTGATACAATGACATGAGTACTTTGCACTGAGCAAAATGTACAATATTACATTTAGCATATCACAAATTTCTCTCTTGTTTTTCTGATAAGTACCTACTGTATTATATTAAAGCGAAAAAAAGGAAGTACACATAAATTGCCAGTACAAACGATAGCTTACTGTTAAACTTGAGCAATGAATATATTTTGTGCCTGCACCAATGCACGAAAAAATGAGGAAGAGAGAGAGAGAGTAGGGTAAATTTATAGGAGTTCTAAAAAACGGATATTTCGTATGAATTAATATCATTAAAAAATGTAAAAGAACCATATTAATACAATGTAAAGCAGTGAGAGCAAATATTCACATACAGAAACTGTAGGCCATACAATAAGGTGTATGAAATTGTAAGCAGTAAAATTAAGACTACTTGGCTCAGCGAAAAATATACAATTTAAATCATTTCAATAATTTCATTCCAAGAAAGCATAAAGAAATTTTTGATTTGGGACTATCTAAATACTTTTTCAATCATTTACAAAACCATCAATTTTGTATGGAAACCCTTCTAACAAGCGGAGTAATAGAGTAAATACGATGAGAAGAAATTGATTTGTGTCGTTCAATTCCTGGGCAGTAGCTGAGTATATATGTATATAACATATTTTCGAATTTAATTGTGAGAAAGTTGAAAATCGAAACTCTCTCAATTCAATTTCACCACGATTTCTGGTGTAATGTAAGGATGCTAAGCGTGATTATTCACCAAGATCATCTGAGAATAATCATGTAAAGACATTCAAATTTCAATACCTTAAAGTCAACATTTATTTAATAATCAATTAAAACATATGAGATATTTAAACAAGGTAATTATCAAAATCATAACCAAGTAATTACTAGAAAGAAGAGAAATTTGGGGAAAAATGCAAAGTTTTTCTCACGAAATTAAAAAAGTAAAGTGAGATTTTTTATTTCATCACTTATATGTACATATGGACAAATATGTATGTACTTATACATGACAATTCTTCAAAATATACTACCTCATTTTCTTTCTTGTTTTTTTTTATTCTACTTCATATAAATAAATACTCATATTTTGGTATAAATAAAATGCTTATGCTTAAACGACTTAACTTCTAATTATGTGCGCTTTTTAATTACCGGTTTTCATATTTATTAAGCATGCATACATTTATGTTCTTGTACACACACACACATATGCGCATATACGAGATTGCCAAAAATAAAAGGTTTAAATAATATATAAAAAACAACAACAACATTAATTCAAATTTCATATGCAAAAGTGAAAAAAAAAATTAATTCAAATGGAGAACAAGAAAAATAAGAAGAAGAAGAAGAAGAAGAAGAAGAAACAAGCACAAGAAATAGAGCAAAACACATAGCGATGTTTTTTTGAGGGATTGGGAAATTTTATATTTTATAAGTAGTCATGATTACAAGTATAAATGATGTACGAGTATGTAGAAGTTGTAAATTATCATGTACGTAAGCACTTATCATATACGAATATTTAGATTAGATCTGTTCAATTTTTTGGAATATGAAATTTTCTG
This sequence comes from Megamerina dolium, assembly GCA_963854835.1. NCBI lineage: Eukaryota > Metazoa > Arthropoda > Insecta > Diptera > Megamerinidae > Megamerina > Megamerina dolium. Next base: position 71,124,715 of record OY978528.1, on the reverse strand, counting down.
TGCGGCTTAAATTTTTCTAAAAGCAAAAAAGAGGATTTCCAAAAAATAAATTAAAAAGCTTTGTCTATCCTATGCAGTAGCTCAATTGTTGTGTGGGTCGCCAATTGATTTTCCGGTTTGTTATTTTAGAAAATGCAATTTTTTTTCTTTCGGGCAATAATAAATTTGCAATTCAGCAAGTAACGAAATAGACTCGGTAACATTTCACAACAACAACAACAACAATTTTGCTTTACAGCGGATAAAAGAATGTTCTTCAAAATACTGGTTTTTAGAACTTCTTTTTCTCAAAAAAAAAAAAAAACGTTCAGGAAACTCTTAAATTTTTGGACTGGTCTAATGTGCATACATATACATTATGTGGAAGCAAAAAAAAAACTCATTATTACGTTACAAGTCGCATTTCAGTCAGTAAGCGGTATTTAGTCGAGTCATTTTTGAAAATACTGGTAATAATGAAATTGACTAACTGCTGAATACACTCGTATGTATGAATGATGAACCTATTCATAGATATGTATGTAGTTCATCAAACACTTGGCTAAACGCCTTAATTACATGCATACATAGTATGTAAATTAATATGAATGTATATTAAGATGGATTAACTTGTATAAAATAAAATTTTGACTATTCGGCTTTGTGGAAAACTTTTGACTATTTTTCCTCAACATAATTATACTCCCCCTTAAGGGGACCCCCACATAAAATTACAGAAAAAACATATAAAATCGGCAAATAACGTCATTACTCAATATGAACCCCCTCTAGAGCAATGAAATATATGACTAGCCTCCATTAGTATCATCTCGGCAATATTTTCTCCAAACATACTTACCCATTACCTCAGCCCCATAAGGGGATCCCAATATAAAATGACAAAAAACAAATAAAAAAGTCTGCAAATAACTCTATAACTGAACAAGAATCTCCTGTAGAACAGTTAAATGGATGACCGACTTCCATTACCTCAGCCCCAAAAAGGAAATCCGCATATAAAATGACAAAAAACATATACAAATCGGCAAATAACTCTATAACTGAACAAGAAGCTGCTGTAGAGCAGTAAAATGTATGATCGACCCCCATTACCTCAGCCCCAAAAAGGAGTACCCCATATAAAATGACAAAAAACATATAAAAATCGGCAAATAATTCTATAACTGAACAAGAATCACCTCGAGAGCAGTAAAATATATGACCGACCCCCATTAACGTTTCCATCTTAACATTTTCTCCGAACATACTTACCCATTATCTCCATCACTTAATGGGACTTACATACAAAATGACCGCAAAACTGCATGAAATCGACAATAACTCTCCAGGAGTCTTCCCTAGAACAATGAAATTAATGATTAGCCCCTATTATTATATCCTCCGCTATATTTTCTCCAAACATACTTAATCACTATATCAGCCCCTAAAGTGAATCCCCATATAAAATGACCAAATAACATATGAAAATCGGTAAATAACTCCATAACTGAACAGGAATCGCTTCTAAGGCAGTGAAATGTATGACCGAATCACATTAAATTTTCTGTCTTAATATTTCCTTCGAACATACTTACCCACTATCTTTATCCCTTAAAGGGACTTGCATACAAAATGACTGCAAAAGCTCCTAAAATTGACCAGAGCTGCGCAAAAGTTTTTCATAGAGTGGCTACGATCAAGGCCGACTCCCATTACCTCAACTCCAAAAAGAATATCGCCATATAAAATGACAAAAATCATATAAAAATCGGCAAATAACTCTATAACTGAACAAGAATCTTCAGTAGAGCAATGAGGATCTTCGACGAATAATGCGATAAATGGGCATATTTCCGTTTTCCCCAAAAACATACCTAGCTGAGTTTTTAATGTTTCAATGAACTAATTCCCCATACGACATAAAATATTCTTCCGCTACATTTTTTCTAAACATACTCATCCCATATCACCACTTCTTACGAGCTTCCGTAAGAAAATTGATGCTTGTGTAGGCCCAAATCAGGAATGTCTCTATGCTGGAGGGAAATGCTCTTAAAATTATTCAAATTTTATATTTTTCGCTGAGTCAAACTCTTGAGTCAATTTGACCCAGCTTAATGTATAATCAAAAGTTAGCATTTTATATTCTTTTTTTTTTTTGATTTTTAAAATTTTTAATACAAAAAATGCTGCCATTTTTGACCCATTATATGTATGTATTTACGTATGTAAATGTATGAGAAAAAAATCTTAATTAAAATAACCGTAAGTATATGCATAAGTATATGTACCTGAAAGTACCCCTAGGTACTCTTAACCTTAAGCATACAAGTTTGGCGTTTATTAAGGTACGAGTACGCGGGTATATCCCCTATACAATATGTAATTACAAGTGGAAGTCGTTAGTATTATATTCTGGTATAAGGCCTCTTCAAACACTCACCCTTACATATTCGAACCGTATCCCTCCTAGTAGTTGCATATTATTTGTACTGCAATAATATCCCATTCCATTTTATGTTTTTTTTTCCCCATTGTTTATTGTCATTTATTTAATTCGAACTATTCATTCATCACATTCTTATTCATTCATTCATATGAACTAACATAAGCTGCTATTGCCAGTACTCATACATACGAGTACTCGTCTTATATTTCCTTAATTCATGGCTATAAATTATTTACACTTTTTCATCAAATACTTAAGCATACATGTATGTTTGCTGATATGTAAGGTATGATATGATGTGAATGAAGAATTGTATCACATTTCCATCTGTGATGTCTGACTGTTTTGTTTTGTTTTTTGCTTTTTTGCCCTAAGTCAACAATTTCGCGCTCATTTTATTGTATTTCCTCTTGATTCTGTCCATATCAATGTTAAATGCTGTAAATGGATATGTCATTTGTTGTTGGTTGACCATTCTCATACATACTCGTATGAGTACTAAGTATAATGTCACGTCGCACTATGGCACTAACTCACAAAAATCGATGTCAAAAATTTTAGTTATTAAAAATATGTATGCTGTGAATTAGAAAAAATATATAAATAACATAATAATAGATGATGCATGAGGTACTGAGCATTTTTGTTGCATAAACTTATATTCCAGCATGTCTTAGTTTTTTTCTTGTTCCGAAGAAATATAAACTTGAAGAGATAAATGCTTGATGTCTGAGGCAAGTTGTAGCTTATGAAATTCTGAGTATATTCTTTTCCTACATGAACTGTCCATGGTCGCTTATTATATACATTGGTAGCCTTTCTAGATATTGAAAGTGCTTTTAACAACATTCAGCAGAGGGCAATAACCAGCGCGCTACCGGGTAGGGGCATCGCTGGGTCTCTCGTGGACTTCATTGAGCTAATGCTTTTATGCAGATTCATGAGTTTAACGTTAGGGAGATCGATAGTGCGCAGATCTGTCAGGTGGGGAACTCCCCAGATCCCCTGGCGTGCTCTCTCCTCTCTTATGGATTCTGGCAATGAATACACTGTTACGGAACCTGAAGGAAAGGGAATTTCAGATTGTTGCATATGCGGATGATGTTGCTATTATCATTCGAGCAAAATTTCCCAATATTCTCTGTGAAATCATGCAAGATATATTAAAGGAAGTAAACATATTGTCTAAATCTTAGGCTTGGTAGTAGTCAACGTTAATAAAACAGAACTCATTCTGAACAAAACGAAGGTTACCTGACGTTAGACCTCCGACTTTGAACGGTATCATACTGCCGTTTTGTTACAAAGTCTGCGCTACTTAGGGCTGATTCTAGACAGGAAGCTGCTTTGGAATTGTAATGTTGAGGATAGGGTGAAAAAGGCAGCTATTCGTGCACTCTATTCGTGTAAAAGGGCGGTGGGAGCGAAATGGGTCCCAAGTAAAACACTTGGTTATACACGGCGGTAGTAAGACATTCTGGTATGGTGGCCGATCCTTAATATATGCAGCGCAGTTAGGCGTATGGAAAGCATTCAGAGTGCAGCAAGCTCTCAGAATAACTCCCACAGCGGCAATAAATGTTATGCTGCATCTTCTACCCATTGATCAGTACGGACAGCAACTAGCAGTAAAATTGGCCTTGAGCCTAAGAGAGCACTCAGCCTCAGAGGAGCACTCTGCTATTCCACTAGAAAAGTTTCCATTTATCCCTAGGCCCACTGACTTTTGTAGTTCGGTGGAACTGCAGGTAGAACAGCCATTCACCACAATCTTCCCTTTAAAACAAGACTGGGATGGCAAAGTAGATTGTCGTCGGAAAGGTCGTCATATGTACAGATTGATCCGAACTACAGAAGCAAGTGGGAATGGTGTCTAGTCCATGGAGCTAGGCACCTATTCCTTTCATTTGCCAGACCATTGCAGTGTATTTCAGGCTGAAATCTTTGTCATAAAAGAAGCGCTATCAACTGTCAAGAAATATGTTCTGACCACAAAAAAAAAATTTATATCCACTCTGACAGATAATCTGCTCTGAGATCATTACAATCAGCATGACAGCATGACAGTCCAAGACAGTGATTGCATGTCATGAACTATTAACGGAGCTTTGGAAATATTTTAGCATAATTCTGTCTTGGATACCTGGCCATATCAATATCGAGGTTAACTGCAAGGCGCATAAATTGGCAAGAGAAAGTACGACAATGTCACTCCACCAAGTCGACAAGGCGTTGATCCCAATGCCATTGACAACTTGCAAGTTGCTAATAGATAGGTTTACCATGGATGTCGCTAACATGCGTTGCAGACAAGCCCCTAACTGTTTCACTAGTAGGCTAACGTAGCCGGAAAGGATCTTAAATCGAACTAAGCTACTTTTGAAATGTAATAGGCTAGCCATTGCCTTATTGGTAGGTACGCAAATAGACTGGAGGCACCTTTTTACGACTTTTGTAGAAACTGTCAGGATGTTGAAGAGGAAGAAACCGTAGAAGCATTAAATTTTGAAAGCACTTGTATGCAACTAAACCATAGTGCGTCGTCACACTCCACTCACGCCCATCACAAGAAGTACATAAATACGAGTAAATGATATGCACTCGAACTACATATGAATTTGTGTATAATCAAATTCATTTACACACAAGTTGGATACATAAATGTTTCATTTCGTTGCTTTTAATTTGAATGTGATAATAATATAGTATAACGGTGATGTGATCGTTGTAACGGCGGCAAAGTATCAACTTTCACTTGTACATTATTTTTTTATTTTTTTTTATTTTAAATTTAACACGTTAGCTACATATTTTTATGTATACTTAAGAGTTAAATTTATTTCATTTGAATGATTTATTCAATTTAACTTACATCCTATCCTTGAAATGCAAGACTTTGATTCCTTTGCAGGAATTGCAATTGCAAAATTGCAGAATTTACTCTATTGCATCATAAGTAATTATTTTTCTTTATTCTTATCTTTGATAGGTTACTAAATAAAGACGTACAAGCCACACAACTAAGACAACATCAATAGAAAATATCCATCATCATCACCGCTCACAGTGGCACAACTCAATTGATTGACCATCAATTGTAATGACCACTGCCCATGCGAGTACAACTCAAATGGCCATTGGCTATTCAAATGGTATACTCTATTTGGAGCATGAAGCTCCTACTGCCTGCTCAATATTATCACCGACAGATGATTACAACAGAGGAAATAACAATATTGATTATGATAATGATGACGATGATGGTGGTGATGACGGTGATGTTTTCAACGGCAACGATGGCAATCATGCAAATCACCATCATATTGTTGATGGTGCAGATGCAACGGATGATGACAACGATGAATCGTTGCATTCATTCGGTTCGATGGAAACACTCTCGGACAATGTTGCAATATGGGTTGATGGGGAGAAACATTGGATATCGGGTGTTGATGCCAATACCACATGTGCTGATCTAATACATGCGTTGATCAATTATCAGGATATACAAAAATGTCAGGAACAATCAAAACAAGCCGCCGCTGATAATGAGAGCAGACAGGTTATTAGTTTTAACAACAACAACAACAACCAAATCCAAAATAAACACATGGGAAATGGCAATAATGCCATCAATCAATTAGATACACAACCAACAGCAACAACAACAACAACAACAACAACAAACAATGCCAAAGAAGAACTCGACACTACGAACAACAACAGCAGCAATGATAAGAATATCGACACGAATGTTACTGCTGCCGCCACTGCTGCTGCTGCTGCTGCTGCTCTCATTGAATTTGCTATCGTCAAACAGCATCGACACTATGAAGAATATTTAGACGGAAGTACAAAAGTTTTTGATGTGCTGCCATCCAGAGATATGACTGTGCCAGCACGCAGAAAGGAGGTAAGAAGCCACATTTCACTGTCATCAGATATCCCGGGGATATATGTACATTAGGCCGTACCACCTTACAGGGACAGAAAAAAAGTTGGTCGTCCGAAAAATTCCGCAAAAAATTGTTGTTTTCTTTTTGGAATTTTTTTTTTTTTAATTTGTTTAAAATAGTTCTACTGGAATAATCGCAATACTTCCTTTGCAAAGGTTTGATGATTTTTTGCAGGCTGTAATTTACTACCATTAGGGTGGTATATTAGGGTAGTAGGCACTGAGATTTAGTGGTTAAGTATTAAAACGGACTACATGAGGTCAATGATCTTTGAAATAAAAAGATGTGTCTCCTTGAAACAAAAACATCAATATATCACACTTCAAAATACGACTGCAAATGCCGAAGTTACCATGAAAAATGTAAAAAAGCGACCCCTACGTTCGGCCAAAAAAAAAAATAAAATATTTTTTTCGGAATTCAAAACTTCTTCATATTAGGGGATGTACGGCGAACTTTTTTTTTGAGGTACGGCCTAATGTACACATTCATATATACACTAACAGGCTTCTTAATTCATATTGGAGTGTTTCATAGAAAAAAAAAATATTAAAGAATTTTTTTTTTATTAAAAATTTAATTAAAAAACCTTTTTGACAAAATTGACAAATATTCCCATGAATCACCTCTATAGCGGTGAAATGGTTAACTTACCGCTATCTCCACTCCACTCGCCTATCTCCACTCGTTAAGGGGACTTTTATACAAAATCGCCGAAAAACTATTTTAAAATGACAGAAATCCCTTTAAATGCCCCAACATTTCCCTCGAAGGTAGTTAAGCCCTATCTCCACTACTTAAGGGTACTCTATGTAGTATAAAAATAACATAAAAACACCGTAAAATCAAGAAATATTCTCAGGAATCTGCCCTAACATAATTACACCTCCACCTCACTCCTTAAAGGGACTCCGTGACAAAATTTAAGATTTTGTAAAAATCTTTCTTTGGAAGAAACGCGTGATCTAATTTTATTTTCTCAGAGCAAGGTAGCCAAAATTTTGTTCTATATACAAAAATTTAGCCAACCTTAATGTACATTTATGCTCTAAATGTTCTTTTCATACTTATCATTTCGTGTATGCGAGTACCAATGTACCACATGCAAAACATGACAAAACTGATAGCAAGTTGACAGGTCACGCAACTAACATACTTAATACATAGACAGACATACATTGCATGTAGACCACCGTGAATGGGCTGAACAATTTCTTGTTGTACTACGTACATATGGCTAAGTGCTTAATTGCAAGTTGCAGTTGAAAGTATGTGCGAACAAATAATTGAAGCAATTTTATTTGTCAGAGTTTTGCATTACTTTTCTTTTTGAAATTATAGCCTTTCAAAAAGTTTCAATACCCCAGTTGAAATTGTTTTAAAATTGTAACACAAGAGCTCTCATCCCGCCATCTTCTGTTGGCTCTAGTGAGGAAATGTTGTGTGACAAGAAGCTTGCATGTTGCAAGCGGAATTCCTGCTTGATGAGATGGATGAGATCTCTGGCAACCGAGTGCCCAATTCTCGCCAATTTATTTGCCGCACAGTTCCCTGGAATATCCCTATGCCCCGGCGCCCATACAATGGAAGACGATGGAGTGATTACTAACGGGAAACTTAGACAAGGCTTGGCTCAAAATGTTGTGGTTATCTTGCAGCTATAATGAGAACTATGTGAAGTCTTACCTTTTAGTTGATAATATGTGGAAGCAATTGCATATCCAGCTTCCTGATTTTGCATATTTCCTTTCCGTACAATTTCTCATTCATCATGTGCTTCAATTTCTTTTGCTATCCCACAGTGTGAATTACAATTGCGTCGACTAGGCTCAGCGGGACAAATGAACGCAAAAATGTCATCACTACTCTGCAACGATAAGGACAGTGGCATGGGTAGTCCAGTGGGCAGTTCGAGAAGTGCCAAATTCCGTCGTCGTAAATATAAATCGGCTCAATGGTTGGCACAAGCGAATACTTTACATCCGAAATTATCACAACGCTGCAGTGCGACAGCTAATGAGCGACTAATGAAAATAATTATGGCACAAGATGAGACGATACATCGTCAATTGGCTTTGCTAAGGTTTGCATGATACAACTCCTTTTTTTTTTCACTTAATATAATTTTTTTCATTTACATTACAGAGAAAAAGAGCGACAGATCTCCAAAATCGAAGAGGAGAAACATCGTAAACGCGAGCGAGAACTTGGGAAGAATTATTTATTGGAAACCTATTTGAAAGGTTTAGATGAAGCGGGTGCTGCGGCTCTTGCGATTGAACCCATTGAACCAGAGAATGAACAGGAAGAGGTGCAAGATGATATGGAAATCTTTATAGGTAAATAAATAGGAAATAGAGAAAATCGTTTGCAGCTTTTCACATCCCTTATACAGCCTTCTGATCTGTAGGTCGTGGGTTCAATCCGCGGCTGAAGCATAACAAAATTTTATATCGAAAAGATTTTTCTTTCGAACCGTACCCACCTGTCGACAAGAACTGGGAATTTTTCTGGCCAAAAATGCTTTTTAAAAGAGCTCTGTGACAAAACTATGTTAAAGTGATGTCACAAGGATTCTGACGTTCGGAACCGGTTAATATTAGTAGGTCCCTTCTATTGCTGTCCAAATTTAACACGCACAGCAGTATTGGAAGAGAAGCTCGGTGGTATTAAAATGGGCCTTTTTGGCCTAAGTGTGTCATCTCAGAGAGAGGACAGCCACATAACCTAACCTAACCATCTCATATACAAATTTATAATTTTCCCAAACATATATCCGTCTGTTTGTCATAGTTTACGTTAGGCTAAGCTTCAATATTACCGAAATTAAAATTTAAAAATTTTCCTTTTTCATTTCCCCATTTCTTTTGTAGATGAACCATATCAGAGATGCTCAGGTATGACAAAATCTAAATCACATAGAAAACAGCCGCAGCAACAGCATCAGCGCAAGACAGCCAAGGAAAAAGATAAGAAGAACACAAAACAATCCATTACCGGTAATGCCACTAACGCCGATGCTGCTGAAACCATCACCAGAGAGGCAGACAAACAGCTGGCATCATCATCAAATGCCGGAAATCAAAAGGAAATCGAATTACAAATCCTTTGGCTTGAGAAAGTCTATACGTTGAACAAGCAGTTGCAACGTGAGGAGGAGCTAATGTTGAAATTGCAAGCGAAAATACGCAAACATCAAGAGAAGCGTGTGTTTCAAACGAAACGCGAACTAATGCAACAAATTGATAAATTTAATAATGATTTGGCACGAAATGGCATCGACATCCAACACACAGAGGACGCATTGACAGCATCGAATACGGAGTTGAAGACTAAACTGTGCACATTGGAGAAATTGAACGCAGAGCTGATGGTTTGCGAAGTCAACGAACAATCAGAACTGCAATCGCAACCCAAACCGCAACCTCATCTGCAATCCGAACCGCAGCAAACGACAAGAATAACAATAGCAGCAGAACAGCAGCATGGCATAGATCTCATTACGAAGAATAACAAAGATGAAGTTCAAGGTGAAGTAGAGTATAATGGTGCACCAACGCTACCAGCCTCACCAACTCCGCCTTCATCCGGAGCACTCACCGCCTTACAAAATCTAAACAATAACAATATATTTCATGCTACCGCCAATACCGCAGACCTGCTCACGTTGCAAAAGATAATTGATAAGCCAGAAACGTCACGAATACCAGCAGCAGCAACAACAACAGCTGCAGCAACCGCATTAGCATTATTGCCACCCCCAACGACGACGACGACGACCACGGCGACGACGACAGCGCATCAGCAAGAATACGAGAAACAACATCATAATTATCCAATTAGTCTCATTAATCATTGTGGCATTGTGGCATTGAACAAACACACAATTACTGACATAGATGCCACATCTGAGGCAACCGCTATCGCCACATCATCACAACAACAACAACAGCAGCAGCAGCTTATGGATAAAAACATGTTGCCGATGTATGCACATACGGTTAAGACGATTAAAAAGCAAATGTTTGCTCCAAAATATCTAAATCATGTGGCAACGACAGCATTAACAGCAGAATCAGCTGTGGCAACAGTAGAAGCGACATCATCGACACCTCACATAAATACAACTGTGCCACCAGACATTGTTGTTGTTGATATCTCACGAATGGGCACTTTGGTATGATGAGCACAGAGTGTTTGTTGTTGCTGTGTTGTTACTCTGTTATTTGTATGTTTTTTTTTTGCTGCATGAACATTGCCTCATGCACAAACAGCATCATCATCATCATCATCATGTATGTATATATGAGTATGACACTCAATATATTTGTAGGAGTGTATTAATGATGAGTCGTTGTATTATGTTTGATCGATATGTTGTGATGTACCTAGACAATGCGACTTGTGGAATAATTGAAAAAAAAAACAAAATATTTTCGTACCAAATTATTGTTAATTAACCAAATAAAATATACCTACAAATTCTTTACTTGTCCATTTTTTATTACTAAGAATTAAATAACTTATTAGAGGGACGTCATCCAATTCGACCAACCCAGGTTCCAATCGAAATTTACGAGTTTGGCTTTTGGAAGATCCACAAAATCGTTTGTAGGGGCGCTTTTGGGGATCTGCAGGTCGCGGGTTCAATCCCCGGCTGAAGCACAACTTTCATATCGTAAGATTATTCTCTCAAACTGTACCCCCTTCCGGCGGCAAGTAATTGGCAATTCTTCCGGCAGTAACAATTTGCCATGAAACAGCTTGGAAAAGAGCTCTGTGACAAAGTTCAGAAAAAGTGACATTAAAGCGGTCCTGCCTTTCGGAACAGGCTAAAATAAGTATGTCCCCTCTAATATTGTCCACTCATAGGTCCTTCGGTGCCCATATTATTATCGTTGGGGGATGCTGCACCGCGACCTATAAGATCTATTGTGCCTCCTTCGCGAAGTTAGAGTGTGTCTCTTAGCCCAGTTCCCTCGATGAATTTTAGTGTTTGTCCTACTTCACAGGGTCTAAGTTCATCTTCGGGTGTGATGAAATCTCCCAGGTATCACATGTTGTGCGGTCACCTCCTCTTCCCTGCAGAACCTGGAAAGAGCATAAGAGAAAATTCCCAGTTTTTTTAGGTGATAATTCAGCCTACAGTACCCTATTAATAATCGCTTAATGATTCGCAAGTTGTTCTTCGTTAGATTCATACAGTCCTCGTAGCGTTTTGTGTTGTATGTCCCTAGCGCTAGTTTGGAGGGTGAAAAACCCGATCGTAATCCACAGAATAGTTCGGGCTCTACAAATAGAGTTTGGATGGATGCTTCTTTTCTGGCAAGTTTATCTGCCATTTAGTTACCATTTCCCATAAGGGTCACATATTTTTTATGAGCTCACGAGTATTCCAAAGAAAAGAAATGACTACTCCATTTAGACGTACTAATAGGGGCTAGCAACTGTAGTGAATCATCAATGCAACAGTTTGTAAGTAAAAATTTTGCATACAAAGCTGCTGTAGTGGATCGTCGACGCAATAATGTTTCTAATATCAACAGGAGATATTTCGGGACCAATTTTAAAGCTCGGTAACAATTCAACAGGTGCCGTAGCTTAGTGGTAAGAGCGTTGGACTTCTGATCTCAGCTCTTTCGAATGGTACCCACCTTTCGGCAAGCGATAGGCAAGAAAAAGCTGATAAAAAATCTCTATGACAAAGTTGAGAAAAAAATATGTCACAAGGGTTCTACCGTTCGAAAGCGGCTAATATAAGTAGGTCCCTTCCAATACTGCTCAAAATTTAACACGCACAACAGTACTGGAAGAGATGATTGGCCAAAAGGATTTTCAGACCATATAAGTGACACATATTTTTTTTAACAGTCCTAAAGTAGAAATTAGAAGATTATAAGGGCAAGAATCTGCTATGCTATACTATGTTGGGTCCCGTGCCATTGTGGGATTGAGAGAAACGAAATTGCGGACGAGCTGACTAGGGCCTGTTCCGTAGCAAATCTTACATGCTCAGAGCCATATTGTGCTACCGACAAGGCGGAGGCTAAGATGAATGTTAATATCATAAATGGGAGCATAACCTCAGCGTATTCCACTAGAAAAGGATACAAAAACTTCGCCAAGCCAAAAGGTTAGTTAGGCCATACACCTACAATAGAGAACTGCGCAATATGTGCAAGACAAATATCAGAAAAATAGTAGGGTTCCTTTCAGGACATTACTATCTGAAATTTCACCTCACTAAAATCACATTCTTGACGATACGAAATGTGGGCTCTGTTTGCTAGACAAAAATGAAAATCGTTCCTGCATCTTGTGGTGATTTGAGATGAAAAGTGGATATACTTTGAGAATCCTAAACGAAAAAAATCGTGGGGCGATCCCGGCCAACCAACAACTTCTTCTACAAGACCAAATCGCTTTGGACGCAAGACGTGCGTTTGGTGGGATCAGTAGGGTGTCATCTACTACGAGCTGTTGAAAATGGGTGAAACTGTCAATGCTCACGGCTACCACCAACAACTAGTGAAATTGCGCCGTGTTTTGGTTGAAAAAAGGTCTGGTTATGAACAAAGACATGAGAAGCTGAGTTTTCTCCACGACAACGTCCCATGGCGCACGTCAAAACTGGTCCAAAACTACTTGGACACACTCAGTTGGGAGGTGCTACCTCATCCCGCTTATTCACCAGACCTGGCCCCTTCTGAGTATCACCTGTTTTCGTTGATGGGTCACGCGCTCGCCGAACAGCACTTCGATTCGTATGAAGACGTCAGAAAATGGCTTGACGAGTAGTTTGCCTCGAAAAATGAGGAATTCTTTTGTCATGGTATACACAAATTGCCCGACAGATGGGAAAAATGTATAGCTAGTGAGGGTAAATACTTTAAATAAATTAATTTTTGGCTTTCTATGAAAAAAAAAGTGTTTTTTTAAACGGATTTAAGCTTGTACACCTGGCAAATTATTATTATTATTTTCTGATATGCTAGAAACTCGACACTCTTGTGAAACAAAATCCAAGAAACACAGGAACCTCTTACAAAAAAAAAAAATATTTCCTCTCTCTCACTCTCTCTTTTGTACTTTCCATTAAAATTGCACTCATGGTTTGAGCAAATGGATATTATGTGAGTATATGAGGCTGATTTATTATGAGATGATTATTAATGATGTATGTGGAGAAAAAAAATTTAAGAAGGAAAAGGCAAAAATGAAGCAGCACCAGATAACAAAAACAACAACAATCCAAAGAAATCACGCCTTCAATATATTTATTTATTTGATTGTACCTGCTAATGATGTATGGCGTAAGCATTGATTCGATCTGTGTGCTTTTGTATGTGTTAAGCGATAAATGTATAGCATTAGTAAATCGTTTTCGAAACACATTTGTATATATATACATATACATACGAGTATATGCACATATATGAATATACAATATTAGTACTTACTTATGTGTACATTAATAAACGCCTATATATGAACTCATTAATGATGTGCTCATACTTATTGTTACTGGGAAATTAGTGTACAATACAATTTGAAAATGCCACACATCATCATCATCATACTCGTATATGTATATGGATTGTGTATATTGTACTATACTTGTACTCATATGTACCACATCAATAATTTGCCGCTATGACCCAGTCCAGTAATGTGTTTAGCATATAATAAATACAATTAGGCATCAGTACAATATAGGAAATTGGTTCATTAACTTAGTCATAAGTGCTATGAGAGGATTTCCATTTACGTATGTATGTACAATGTATGTACGTTACATAGTATACATGAAATCGGATTCTCATTCAACCATTTACGATTTAACTAACCTCTTCTGTGGCAATATTAATTGATGGGATAATAATAAATATTTTCTTTCATTAATGTGAAATATGTACGGTATGTATATGTATCAATACTCTACTCATGATACTTACCATTCCATATAAGTGTATATGTACATATGTATTAATTTCATTGTTAATTTACGACCACCACAATACATCCTACATACATACAATCACTAATGCTGTCCTCTATGTCTCATGAGTTGATTAGTTGAAGACATATATTTCTGCGACATACATAAGTATTCCATGCAGATACAAATAATCCGATTAAGTCATACGAAATTTTATGTACGCGGATGGTCCCATAACTACCCGACCTAACAAAGAAAACACAACAAATTTGGGATAATTTGATTGTTTTTCCTTTTTGAAGATAATCAATAAAAATTATCCTACGTACATCCCAAAAAACAGACGCCATAACCTTGCCTGCAGATGGAACTGTCTTCGCCGACACAATTCTCCCCTTCCAGTCCAGTGTTTTGACTACTCCTTTGTCTCAAGTGGTGGACCCATGTCTCATCCATGCTTACGAATCGATGCAAAAACGCGGCATTATTACTCTGAAACGTCGCCAAACACTCTATAGAAACATTTTCACGACGTTGTTGTTGTTCTATTGTAAGCAAACGCGGCAACCATCTTGCACACAGTTTTGTCATCTTGAAATTTTCAGTCAATATACGATGTATAGCACTTTTTGAAATGCCTGTAATTTCACCTAGCTCACGTACCTACAGCCCGCGTTCATCCAATACCACTTTGTGGCTTTTTTTAACCGTTTCTGACGTGGTCACCTCAATTGGTTGACCACCACGGTGTTCGTTTCACAACAGCTCGTACGACCTCGTTTAAACTCTGCCACCCAATATTTTATGGTCGTAAATGAAGGAGCACGAACTCCCCTAGAGTAGTTCGGCTTTCATAATCGTTGAACTGAGACCTTTCAAATGAAAGTATTGAATTACATAACGGTGACCAATTTTTTCCACGTTTACAAATTCACTGAGGTCGTTAACTTTCGATGGCTTAAAAAAAAATACTAAAAAACGTGGCAGCTTGAAACTTAAAACTCATGTTTTATAAGGTTGCCACTTTTCACCAAAGTAATTTTTTCCAAACCACTGCTGCCATCTATATGTCAGGTCGGGTAGTTCTGGGACCGCCCTCGTAAGTACATATGACTGAACATCTTATTGTGCATGGCAAATTCAATACAAAACCTTCGGGCCAATTTCTGAAATATAAGATTATAAGATTTTTCGTGGTTTACTAAAAGCCAAGCCCATCCTTAAACTATTTAAATCAAAAAGTATGCATTATCGTATGAATTCTTCCATCTGGTGATGGAGAAAATTATAAGATTCACACCATAAGGATGCCATTTTGAACAAGGGCAGAGTTTTTCGGCGCCTAACAATCGACGAAAGCAAAATGAAGTCGTTTGTGTAACAACACTATTTCTTTCCAACGTCGAAATATATATTTATCGATTTTTTGTACTGGAAATATGTTGACGAATAATTTTTGAATGAATTTTTGTGTAAAGTACTATTGGGTGGTCGAAAAAGTTCGGTAGCAAATTGCTGGTAGGTGGCTCTAAAATGTAAAATCTCTGGCAAAATAATAACTTCATCTGAAAGGAGATATTTTAGGCTTTATTTTATTAGAAGACATTATTAAAATCGCATTATTCTGTGAAAAGTTATCTACCTTGAGTTTTCTATGAGTGAAATTTATCGGAACATTATCGTCATATTTTGCTTTTCGATTATAGAAAAGATAAGAATGCATCGCAGGCTGCTTAAAAATTTTGTGAAATTTACGGAGACGATGCTGTAACTAAAAAAACAGCAACAAAGTGGTTTGCTCATTTTCGATCTGATAATTTTAATGTTAAAGATGCACCTCGCTTTGGCCGACCAATCACTGAAAAAGTCTATAAAATCGTGGACGTTGCTAGGGAACTAGGAATTCATCACCAAAACAACCATTTGAAGAAATATGGATGCACAAACAAGCTCAATGTTTGAGTGCCACACATGCATTAACAGTGCAAAATTTAATGGGCCTAATTTTCATGTGCGATTCACTGCTAAAACGGAACGAAATCGAACAATTTTTGAAGCGAATGATTACGAGCGATAAAAAATGGATCACGTTCGACAATAATGTGCGAAAAAGATCATGGACGAAGCACGGAAATGCTTCACACGCGGTGGCAAAGCCTGGATTGACACTAAGAAAGGTAATGCTGTATGCCTGTGATGGGATTGGAAGAGAATTGTTCATTATGAGCTTCTACAACCCGGTCAAATGATTCAGTCTGATCTCTATTGCCAACAATTGATGAGATTGAAGCAAGAAATTTAATTAAAATGGCCACAATTGATCAACAGAAAAGCTGTTGTGTTCCATCATGACAATGCCAGACCTCTCATATCTTTGACAACCCGGCAGAAACTGAGAGCGCTTGGCTGGGAAGTTTTAATACATCCACCTTATATAGCTCGGACCTTGTACCTGCAGATTGTCATTTATTTCGACCTCTACAGAACTTTCTTAATGGTGTAAATTTAAATTCCATAGAGGCCTGCAAAACGCGCTTGGATCAATTTTTCGATCAGAAAACCCGGAAGTTCTACACAGATGATATAATGGCTTTACTCCAAAAATGGCAAAAGGTTATCGATCAACACGGCACATATTTGATTCAATAAAGCTCGTTTGGTAAAATTTTCGATTGACAAACTTTTATATGAATTACAATTTTGATGAACACACTAGATCGTACAAACTTTGGATGAAGACGATATTTTTGTGAAAATGTGACTTTTCTAGATTTCAATGGATTTCGAAATTAAAAATTCGATGCTTCTCTGAAACGAGTGTCACATTTGATCTGCCATTTGACTTAATAAAAAATCAAAAGAAATTAATTTGTTATTTTATTTAATTTAAGTTTTTTCATTTTCATTTGAATTTTTTTTTTTTTTTTTTTTTTTGTTAATATTATTTATATTTTAATTTACATTTCTGTATATTTAACAAAATATTTGACATACATATTAAGTTGTGTATGCATCATCAACATATAATTTTATTACAATTCTAAATACTTACAATTTCCATACGTTTCGATTTCACTCTAACACTTCACTCTAAACTAACATTTCTTATTCAATTCATTTCATTATTATTATTACATATGTCATAATCAGGTGGTTCACAAGGTCGCATAAAAACATAGAAAACATGTGAGCATACTCTCATAATTGTTCATGTGCTCTTCCAATAGCATACAGAGTTGTATTCTGCTAAGTCGTTCTTGTATAGAAGCCAATTGGAATAATTTTATAAAATTAAGATAATATAATATATTATGATACCTTGTGAATCGCATAATTATATTTAGTTTAATTTGAATTCAATTCACATTTTTTGTTTTTGTATTTTTTATCGTATTCGATTATTATTTTATATACTTTTATTTTTCATTTTTTTTTTATTATTTCTAAATTAATTAGTAGTTGTTTTGAATTTATTTTAATTAAATACTATAGTTGGTAGTTGTTTTCAATATTTTATTATTCAAAATTTTTTGAATTACTCTATTTTCATGTGTTTTATTTTTTTGGTTATTTAAAATAACCTCATCTGTCTGAACAGATCTAATTCGTATATGTTGTTTAATATCCTACAATTACAAAATATGTATTTTATTTTTGTTTTACTTATGCTTATGCTTATGAATTATATTATGTATTTATAACTTTACTTAAAACTATATAAATGGTATCTAATGGTAAAACAACATTTTTTGTTTTTTTTTTTGTATACGAAAAACAAAAAATAATAATTTTGTTCATACATATCTTTGAATAAAACAAAAAAAATAATAATGGGTTATTTTTAACAAAATATCGCAATAACAAATAACAATACATATACACTGTGTGCCATTTGATCATACTCACTTGAATTTTTATTCGAAAAATTTGGTTTGAACAAAAATTGTAATTTAAAATATATGAATACTCAATGCAATGCAATGAAAATTAACTGTAAATAACCGTTATTTTATATTTTGCGCTTTTTTTCAAAATAAAGCGACCTCTTCAAATCGGTATTATATTCATTATTGAATCATTGAGGCTTAAAGTGGCAAGAATTGATAAAAAATGCTTCATGAATAAATTGCACAAGCAGTAAGATCTTGTATTTGCCATCTATATTGTACATTTTCAATCTATTTCTTATGGAACTGCCGGGTCCGTGAAGCACAATGTGACCTAAAGTCCCTATTTACGCCTTTTACAGAAATTTTTAATCTCCAGTAAGGATTCTGCTAAAAACTGGATCTCTAAGAAATCACTGTGAATAGATCATTGAAAATTCTTGTTGGTCTCAGATATTTGATGCTATACCCATATTCCTTGCCTATGTGGCCTTTGCTTTCGTCGATTATAAAGCTGCGTTCGATAGTCCGATATGAGATTGCCTGTATGTCACCATGCCTGAGTTCGGTATTTCTGCGAAGCTGTAGAATGACATTGAGCAATACGTGCAGCTCTGTCAAGGTAGGAAATGACCTCTCCGTATCCTTTAATACCGTTCGAGGTTTCAGACAAGGCGATCCTCTATCTTACGAACTCTTTAATTTTGTAATGGAAGCTGTATTGTGAAAAGCCGGTTTACATCGTAATGGCACTATTTTCTACAAAAGTGTACAGCTCCTTGCGTATGCTGATGACAATGATATCATTGGACAATGTAACCGAGATGTTACTGCTGCGTTTTCTGTGATCGAAATGGAATCAGCAATGGTGGGGTTGGCGGTGAATGAGGACAAGACAAAGTATATGCTGTCCGCGATCTCATCTAGGATCTCACTTTGCTGCAGACAGCTAATCTTTCGAAGTTTTCAAGGAATTTACTTACCTTGGCATCGCCGTTAACACCGAAAATGATGTCAGCCTGGAGATAAAGCGAAGACTAACTCTTGCTAATAGGTGCTACTATGTGCTCAGTAAGCAAATGACGACAAAACTGACACTCTACAAAACGTTCATCATACCCATGTTGCTCTATTGGCACGGAAGCATGGGTTGTGTCGCAGACCGATGCAGCCAGGCTTGGGGTGTTCCAGAGAGAAAGATTCTTCGCAAGATATTCGGTCCTATTCGCGTCGGTGACGACTATCATATTTGAATGAACCACGAAGTGAACGAGCTCTACGATGACATTCACATAGTCCAACGAACGCATCACTATTCAGCGTCTGCGGTGGCTAGGCCATGTTGCGCGACCACGGATGAAAAAGCGCCATGTCTCCGATGGATCTGCCATCTGCACTTGGTGTAACTGATTGAAGAAGGCGCGCGCGCAAAACAGAGACGCCTGAATGGAGCTGCTCATGTCGGCCGTAGCTCGATAACGGGTTGTAATAGTCATATATGAATGAATGAATGTGGCGTTTGCATAATTGACCAGCATTTGAAATTTGTTCAATAGAATTAAACATCAAACAAATTTTTCTTTTACAAAAAAAAAAAATACAAGTGAGTATAATCAAGTGTTGCACAGTGTATAATATGATGTATTGTACATATTTACGT
This sequence comes from Megamerina dolium, assembly GCA_963854835.1. Taxonomy (NCBI): domain Eukaryota; kingdom Metazoa; phylum Arthropoda; class Insecta; order Diptera; family Megamerinidae; genus Megamerina; species Megamerina dolium. The sequence continues at coordinate 71,104,845 of OY978528.1, read as the reverse complement.
ACGTATGTATTTCGTTAAGTGTTTATATTGTTTTATTACTTCAGTAAATTCATTAAAACTTAAATTCCTTCACGCTAAACGATTTTATATATGTGTCTCTATCTCTTGTTTTTGCTTTCCCGCCTTACTGCTCCGTGTAAATAGTTGTTGAGTAACTTTTACCTATGTATGCTAATTGCGGATGGCAAGCATAGGATTAACATGAGTAAAATTAGATTAAATGCTGTGTGATAGAGTGAAGAATGCCATATAAGGAGAGTAGCTGCAGCAGCCGTACCAGTTCCTGCACCACCACTGCCACCATGATGAAGTTCAGCAAAACTTTCGCCTTTTATCGATTGTCAAAGTGAGAAGATTATGAGCAAAAATTAGATTACAAATAAATTAAGTATTTATAAGTATTAAGTTAATTGAACTTGGAGGATAAAATCGATAATAATTTCGATAAACTTTCAATTGAGTGTTAAAATAAAGTGCCTCTCACTCTCACAAGTAATTATCCATATCGAAATTATGACCGCAGCGGTGAGAACACCATTAATATCGTATGTCAACGAGAGTACAAGAGAAATGAAAGCATGTCGCTATGTCGCTAGTTTAATTTTCCGTTAAAGTATTTAACCCTACGGTCACTTACCATTCAATATATGCACAACTATGCTAAAGTTTTGATAATCACTAATTGAGCAAGTATAATTTCCGGAATCGGCTTTATTGATTTTCGCAATGAATAATGTTGAATTGGCGCCATCATCCATTAATTCCGTTTTTACACTGCAATGAAATGTAATTGAATTGAATGAATATTGTGCAAATCGCACATTGTGTGCATGAACTCACCTGACACCACCACGTGTAACATCATAGTTGAGCACATCGTCACCATGTTTCCAAAATACCACGGATGTACTCATCGCCACATTACGCACCACACATGATAATTGTAATGTTGAATCGATTTCATAATATTTCTCTTGTAGCGGATCACCAAATTCATCGACAATCATCACTTTGGGCGCTACAAAATTGTTTGTCAATGTGGCGAGAGAAATAAATAATGTAATTAATAATGTAACAATGACATTTCTCTCTCTCTCTTCAAGAATATATACACTCACCATTAACATGCAAATTAATCTGTATGACACGCGGTGGATGTGTTGATATTTGACATTCATACATTGCCTCATCATCCTTTTTCACATTGATAATTTTCAGTCGCCAATTGTTTGGGTATTGAAACTCCATTTTATAACGTTTATCACCAGTATATGTATGCAAACCCACTGTTAACAAATCGAGCACATTCTCCTCACCCAATGCATTACGTCGCACCCATGAGACCTTCCGTTACATACAGTTTAATATTATTTCATTTCCGTTGCATTCCGTTCCATTGTTATTGGTTGAATTGAATTGATGATTGGTTTATGACATAATTGATTGACATATATTTTAAGCATAACGTTTAAATTGCATATGTGCGAATCGGTTGTTGGCAGAAAAGGCGAAGAAAATGAATGAGAATGAGGAAACAATCATATTTAGTTTCTTTTTTATTTATATTTATTTTTAGATGTATGTTTTATTGTGCACATCTACTGTCAAAATATTTTGTAGCTGTCAAAATTCTCAGTTCTAAATTGACAACGATAAATTAAAGTGACTCGACTCAATCAGATAAAAGATTTATGAGTCAGCAGACGACAAAAATATTTCTATAGTCATTTGAAGTCACTAAATACCAATTCGATGTTGATTTAAACCAAACCTGTAAAGTTTTGATTACTAATCGTAATTATTAGTAATCTGATTACTTTTTATTTGAAAGTGAAATAATTGATTATATTACGATTATCTTGGTCCCAACTAGGTTTCGTAATGATTAAGATTACATATAATCAAAAAATAATCAGGATTACTCTAGATTACTGAAAAGAATCAAAAAGAATCAAAAATAATCGAAATAAATAATTGATTCTTTTTGATTATTTTTGATTCTTTTCAATCCAAAGTTTGGATTCCAAACCCCCAAACAACTTTTCTCTTTTTGCTTTTTTTTAGTATTTATTAAATTTTTTTATTCAATTTGTATAACAAATAAAGATATTCAAAACATAATAACTAAATGTAACACCAAAAAATTAACAAAATTCATTTATAAACAAATAACAACAAAAATATACACTAACTCCATTGAGAATTTGCTTTTAATAACACCAATTTCTCAAATGACAAGTCCGACATTGACTGGCGCCTCGGTCTGTTCACAATTTTAAAAATTTTAATAAAAAAATGTCTTAAAATTTAAAGAGAAAAGTTTTTTGGTATTTTGGATTGAAAGTAATCAAAAGTAATCAAAAAGAATCGCTAAAAAGAATCAATTATTTATTTTGAATATTTTTGATTATTTTTGATTCTTTTCAGTAATTTAGAATAATCCCGATTATTTTTTGATTCTTTATAATCGTAATCATTACGTAATCCCAATATTTCAAACGCACAATTAAATAATCATTACGATTATTCTTAGAAAATAATCTAACCGATTACTAATCGTAATCATAATTTAACAGCTCTGATTTAAACGTGAAGCAATAATAAAAACTACTCAAAATCACCCCTGGAGTTATAAAATGAATGACCGACACCTATTGATTTTTTTGCTTTAACATTTTTCATCAATCACTACGCACCATTGTAGGGGACTTCCATACAAAATCTCCGAAATAATCGACAAATAATCTCGTAACAAAACTGAAATGGCCTTTGGAGCGGTAAAAATAATATTTAAAATTTTTTCTCAATCATTATCCACCACTTAAGAGGACACCCATACAAAATCTCCGAAAATCGAATCTAAATATCGACAAATAATCTCATAACTGAACAGAAATCGCCTCTAGTGCGGTGAAAAGTATAATTGACCCTAATTTATTCTTTATTCACAACATTTTTTGGAACATACCTGCCCACTATATGTACCCTTGAGGTGGGTACCCCTATAAAATTTGCCACATTTCGCTCTTAGAGTGTCCATAGTGAGATAAAATATACGTTGAACCTCCATTTATTTTTATTCATCCACATTTTTTGCAAACTCTAACATCAATTCTTTACTGCTTCCAGGGGCTTCTCTACATAAAATAACTTGAAAGCACTGAAAATCCACAAATAACCTAAAAGTGGTCCAATATATGACCAAATCCTAATCACTTTTATACCTCAAAATAGTTTCCATCCATATCTTCGGGGGCGGCCCAATGATCCATTCTCGTACCTGACCTCTGGAATATAAGCTACGACGAAATATTGCGCATAGAGATGCCTGACGACGTCCATCTTGTTGGATACGCAGATGACATAGCTGCCCAAATAACTGCTCGTAATACTGAAGAGTCAAAAAGAAAGCTGACCCAAGTGATGATCAGAGTACAAGCATAGCTTGAGGACCATGGTCTGAATCTCGCTACAAAAAATACAGAACTGATTCTTCTGACAGAACGGCACATACCGTTAGAGGTCGACATGCAAGTCCTTGATACAATGCTGACGACAAAAACGGTGGTGAAGTATCTAGGTGTACAACTAGACCCTCGACTGAAGTGTTAGGCTCATATAAAGAACGCCGCGTGAAAAGCCGCGCGAGTAACGGGAATTATAAGCAAAGTGATGGCAAATATTGGAGGTCCAAGTCAAAGCAAACGCAGAATGCTAATGGAAACGATTAACTCGACTCTTTTATACGGAGGCGAACTGTGGGCAGACACGCTAAAGTCAAAAGACCGCCGGAAAGTGCTACTTTCTGTGCAACGGACCTGCACACTCAGAGTAGCCTCCTCATACCGAATGGTATCTGGAGCTGTCGGAACAATTCCCATAGACTTGTTAGCTGAGGAACGCAGACAAAAATGGGAAGCAAAAAAGATGAGGCTGCCGAGCTTAAGCCCCCAAGAAGCGAGACGACAAACCATAGAAATGTGGCAAGCAAGATGGAACACCGAACCAAGCGAAAGCTGGACAGCGAAATTAATACCCGACCTTAGAGAATGAACTCAAAAAAAGCGCTGTGAAGTAAATTCTTACCTCACGCAGTTTCTATCCGGTCATTGCTACTTTAAAAAATATTTGCATCGTATGGAAAAATCAGAACAACCACGATGTACTCGTATATATCGCGACACAGGATTTGATGACGCAGAACACACGTTTCTTAAATGTGGACGGTGGCGTAGTGAAAGATATGGGCGAGAACGGGTAATCAGAGTATACACGACTGAAAATATCATAGAGAAAATGATGTCAAACGAAGAAAATTGAAATGCGCTAGCAAACTTTGTCGAAGACGTGATTAAAACGAGAAACGGCGAGAAATGGAAAGAGTTCCTGAACATCATCCTGACGTAACCTAATACTGCTACGACATAACCCTGCAACAACTGCACATCAGCGACACAAATATTATAAAATAGAAGTAGTAGTAATGCAATAGTAGTCCCGGAGCAGGTGAAGAATCCAGGAGAGGAGGAGGGAATATTTTTTTTAGTGGTGCTAAGGCATTTTTTACCCCAACTCAACGCCAAAAAAAAAATAATAATAGTTTCCAAATATACTTAAAAGTGATCCCCTACAAATTTGATGATTTAATAAAATTGAAATAAACAGAGTAAATTTTCACTGTCCGCTATTTAATGACCCAAGCAAAATACAGTCAGAACCATAAATGATTGTTTGTAGGCAATTGTATTGGCAGAGTTGATTTTAATTCATATTTCTACTATTTCAACTTTTCTCCTATTACAACTTGAATTTTATTTAATAATACACTTTTCTCATTCTTGTTAATTGTTATAAGAAACAAAATTTCTAGAAGTCGGCAAAATAAACAAAAAATATATTTTACACAAAGAAGCCTATACTGGATGCAAGGTTGATAATACTTAATAAAGTCAGTGGAATAGATTTCATACTACAAAATACGCTTATATATAACTTTTTTTGCATAAAAAGTTAAATAGAAAATTAATCTCTACAATTCATCTCTATAGTATCATATTAGGGGTATTCGTACGGCGACGTAAGACCAATACATGTGTTGTATATTGATATACAAAGTTGTCTCGACATTAATTTTAGCAATAAAAAGTTAATATTTGTAATATTTGCATATTAAATTTATACTGCAAATTATATGTTTACGCTGATGTACTATAAATGCAATGCTGCTTTGAAAGCTTATGGAGTACTTTTATGCCGACATAATTTTCTTTCATTACTCAAATGCCCTTATTATTTTTGATATATGTACGAGTATGTATGTAAAGCTCTCTTTATGGTAAATGTTTCTTAACTTTTGTTATTGTTATTGTTGGTACGAACTTTTAATATTATGCATGTTCATATGTATGAACGAGTATGTATTTTAATGTAGCTTCTATACTACTACTACTATACTTACAGTCTTGTCTTGCAGCAATGAAATTCTACAATTCAAATGAATGCTGCTGCCCGCCTGCACTGTCATGTTGGTTGGTTGTCCCACACGTTGCACATCTTCAAAATGAGGTCCATATCTATAAGAAAAAGATATTGAAAAGGAAAGAAATAGAAGAGAGATAGAGAGAGAGAGAGAGATGAATATAAATAAATGCAAAAATTTGCAAGAAATTGAAATATGTATAATGGTGACATTGCTTGGCATTTGTTGTTGTTGTTGTTTTTTTTTTAATAAAATATGCTACTACTTTACTAAAACTTCTTGGAAATTCCAAAAGCGGATTACGAACAATAAATCTATTTGCATTTTAATATATATGGCAGAGTCTCAAGTAACGGGTAGATGAAACGAAAATGGGTAGTAGTTGAGAAATCGAATTGGCAGTTGCAAAAATGAACAACTGAACCCACATTCAAAAACGAAAAAAAATATGAGTTTCTAGAGGATTTTTTTTTTTTGTTCATATTATTCCTGTAGGTACAATTTTTTTTCATTCGCTTATTGACAGTAGAAAGCATTAGCTGTCATTCATTTTCTTATTTCATACCTAACACATATAAAAAAAGCCAAAAATGACCCATGCGGCTGGTAGCTAGAGGGTTAAATTATTTCGAGAAAATTAATCCTCAGAAAATTTTTATATGAATGGCCGAAGACAAGTAATTTTACGTAATTTTCTACTTTCGACCGAAAAAAACCCCAAAAAATTGTGACGTAGTGGAGCAGAAAGGGAGAAGACTTTTCATTACTGAATTAAAATGCTATTGTTTAAGACTGGTTAGTTCACCCGCGAGATAATAACCCTTAAATTGTGGAATGAAGCTATTAGACGATGCAATAGATGCTTAAATATAATATTTTTGTAGAAGACTTTAACCCTTGACCTCCTCCTGATTGTTGACTTTTATGGGAGTTTTCGAAAAAAGGTCAAAAATGACCAATACGGATGGTAGTTAGAGGGTTACCGTGTTTCAAGAAAATAATCCTCAGAAAATTTTAATTTAGATCTGTGAAGACAAGAACTAACCCAAATGTAAAGTTACATATGATTTTTCAAATTGCATGAATCTACTTTTGACTGAAAAAGCCAAACTTTAAACCACTGTAAAAAAGACAACTGTGGCGTAATAGTGCAGAAAGCGTTTAGCGCTTTTGTTACTGAAGTCTAATATTATCGTTTGAGAGTAGTTTGATTCACTCCCGACACAGCGACCCTTAAATTGTGAAATGAAGCTATTACACGAAGCAATAAATGCTCAAAAATAAAGTACTTAGAATTTTAATTCCATTTTTACATCTTACCCATAAGTGATACATAGTTTTTGTCTTCTGTGACCCATAGTGAAAATTTCCGAAGAATATTTTTGTGAAAGACTTTAACGCTTGACCTCCTTCCAAATGTTGACTTTTATGGTAGTTTTCGAAAAAACGACCAAAAATGACCCATACGGGTGGTAGTTAGAGGGTTAAAATGTTCCAAGAAAATAATCCTCAGAAAATTTTAATATAGGTCTCTAAAGACAAAAATTATATCAAGTGTAATTTTAAATATGTTTTTTCAAATTTCATGATTCTACTTTTAATCGAAAAAGCCAAACTTTAAAACACTGTAAAAAAATAATTGTGACGTAGTAGTGCAGAAAGGGTTTAGGGCTTTTATTATTGAAGTAAAAAATCTTTTCAATAAGCTTAATATGCCTCAATGACTCATCACTTAATCTAATTCTGCCTGCCATTTTATGTAGGAAATTTTTGAAATATGTATATTTTTTCGGCTAAATCTTCTCTCACAATATACCCAGTCAATCTTGTATGGAAATATAATATTCATGTCATTGTAGAACATAGACAATTGTCGACCATATGCGATTGTCAAATGCAATAGTCAATTGAAGAAAGAAGAAAAGAACGAATTTAAACCGAAATTGCGGTTTTTTCCGCATAGACGTAATGTAAATTAATTACAAATGGCTTCTGTTCACAAAGTGAAAAAAGTAGAATGAAAGAATCATACAACATACTCTTACGTATATACTTATTTAAAAGAATACGTAAGCGTGTGCCCATGTACGAGGGAACAAATGATTTGGTGGCTATATTGGTTTGCCTCTTGTCCTACAAAAAAAAATACATATTTCTAGTATGTACGTAGGTAACAGGGCGAATTGGTTGCTAACCGAATCGATTGTACAATGACTGACCAACTGACTGTCTGACTGGCTGACTCCCTAACTGCCTGACTGCCTGATTTAAGTCATACAACAAACTGACCTACATTAATCCCATTTGTGGAATCCGCCCTTTTTCTCAATGACATAGAGAGGAGCCATACGTACACAATAACAAATACAAGTGCACATTCATACACTAAAACATAATGAACAGATTTTCATCTTGTACTTGTACTAAATCCTTTTTCAAACTCACTTTTCAACATCCAAGTAAGCCGTCGTACGTGAGAGATTGTACATATGTATTTGTGTAGTGCAGTTGTATGCTTTCAGCTAATCTGGTACAATAAGTGTATATCAGTCGCATATATATAAGACGTATGTACAATATATACTTAGCCTTGGCAAAGCTTAATGGTGTGAATGCTATTCTAATGCTAATACGAAGTTTATATTGCCAAAATGATAGTTATAGTTCAATCAATTAATCAAAAGAGAGCGTAAGATTGGAGCAAGGACATAATCCTTGTTCATCAAGTGGACCACGCGAAACCAGACCGAGGTCTGTTAAAGGATATGAGCCCTACGGCTGATACCTCTGACGGCCAACCTCAAAGTGTTACGGGCATTGCGAGATCTTTTGTACCCAAACCTACGACACTAGGACACTAGAATCTCCTCTAACTTTTTAATGAAAGATAGAATTGATCTTGTCGAACTTTTGATGATTGAAGCTGGCGTTGGAAAACTCAGCTGAAAGTTTTTGAGGCGAAGCCTGGTCAAGGCCGGACATTCGCAAACGATGTGGATCGATGTTTCATCCTCCTCCTCCAGACAGAGTCTACACTCCGTGTCAGAGGATAGTCCCATTTTGTGGAGGTGGTATTTTAACCAGTTATGTCCTGAGAGATAGCCGGTTATTAGACGTAAATTTGTTATGCCAAGACTACCAGGTATACAAGCCAGTTATACAAGTAAAAAAAAACACATTTTTTTTCATAGAAAGCCAAAAATTAATTTATACAAAGTATTTGCCCTCACTAGCTATACATTTTTCCCATCTCTCGGGCAATTTGTGTATACCATGCCATAAGAATTTCTCATTTTTCGAGGCAAACCACTCGTCAAGCCATTTTCCGACGTCTTCACACGAATCGAAGTGCTGTTCGGCGAGCGCGTTACCCATCGACGAAAACAGGTGATAGTCAAAAGGGGCCAGGTCTAGTGAATAAGAGGGATGACGTAGCACCTTCCAATTGAGTGTGTCCAAGTAGTTTTGGACCAGTTTTGACGTGAGCGATGGGACGTTGTCGTGGAGAAAAATCAGGTTCTCATGTCTTTGTTCATAACCTGGTAATTCTGTCAAAAGCTGCAACGAGGGTGATGAGGGTTTTCGCTTGGCGGAGATCTGTCGAATTTGTCCATTGTAGTAAGTATTTGTTGTGATAATGTTATTCTATCAGAGCTTTGTACGATGCCCAGCTTATAGAAAGGTTCTAGACCTGTCAGTGGAGAAGACGAGCCAACTCTAGCTAGTTCGTCACTAGCCACTTCATTGCCCTCAATTCCGTTGTGCCCCGGCATCCAACATAATGTGACCTTATTTCGCATAGAAAGTTTTTGTGGGATAAGAGGAAGCATTCGGTGACTAGTTTTGAGGAGAACTCCCATGAGGAGAGTGATTTGATGGGAGCTTGGGTGTTTGAGTAAATAAGAATGCTCGCTTCTATGACCCATGTAGGTGACATGCACAAAGTTCTATGGCATGTATTTCTGTTTGGAAAACAGTTGGCTACGAGCCCATTGCAACGGATATGAGGGTATTAGGAGCGTATATCCCGGCGCCTGTACCTTCGTCTGACTGCCAGTCAGTCTGAGATGATTGTGGAGAAGAGTTATAGTTAATAGAAGTGAACATTTTTTTTTTTTGGTCGAATCATAACTGAGGACGAAGCATGACTCAATTACAAACTAAGAATGGTAAGAGATGAAAGAACAACAGAAACAGTGATAGTCTCATAATGAATCTATGCCGAAAATAGCAAAGATGGCAGACGAAAAACTAAGTTTTTTGAGGCCTCTCGACCTAAGCTATATCGAATACTCTGAGAAGAGTAAAATCTATCTGATTTTGTTTAGGTTCTTTTACAATTGCCTTTCAAAATATGATTGAATTTACTCAAAAGTATTAAGTGATGTCTTACTCAAGGCTAGATATATATCGTACAGCACTCTTATTGTATAATACAGTATATATAGCAAGCCTTTTCTACGAGGATATATTTATAAGCTACATATGTAGAAACACATGTGCATAGTGAACATATTCATTTACCTTTGATCATGATGATGATGTTTATTCGCTGAGAATGTGTCAAAAATATAGTTGAGCATTGGTGCATCTGTCTTTTGTGGTTTTGGTAGTATATATTTAGTTTCGATCTTTTTCGATGAGGTTCTTCTTATATTCGATTTGCTATTTGTGACACCAACACCGCCACCACCACCATCATCATCATCATTATCGTTGTTTGTCGTTGCTGGTGATGAGGTCGATGTTGTTGCTGTTGTAACAGCCTTGAGTGCAATACGTTGTGAGCCAAGATGTTGATATTTAGTAGAAGAAGCACCGCTAGCATCACCATGCCCATGTCCAAGATGAAGGTTTCTATGATTTCCGCTATTATGTTTAAGCGACGACGATGATAATGATGACGATGACGATGATGATGCAGATGAGGTGAATGTGTCATTCGGGCTTAACGATAATGACAACGATGATAAATTTAGCGTTTTATTAAAATGCTGCACTCTTGATGATGATGATGATGATGATTTCGATGATGACGCTGTGACGCTGCTACTACTACTACTTTTGCTGTTGTCATCACCATCACCGTATGATGAAGCAATATGCTTTGTCATGACGTAATCCTCACTATCGATTTCATTGGAATCTAAAATGAAATTTAATCAACAGAGAATGAATGAGATACAGTAACAGCATGAGAGAGCATGAGAAAGAGAAAGAGACATAGAGAGATAAAGAATAAAATAAAAAAAAAAAAATATGTTGAATGCGTAATGAATGATGGTAGTAACATACGAGTATATGTATGCGGTACTTTGGTGTGCAATTAATATATTCGAATTGTTACAAGGTTACTTACTACTCCACACTATGTATGCATACACATATACGCATAAGGACTCGCAATTTGAATGTTATTAATGCACTCATTCGCATCAACATTGCTTGCTTAGTTGAATTTCTATATAATTTTTCATATTAATTATAAATTTTAGGTGTATGTATAAGGTAAAAATGGAGAAATTAGACATATAAGATCCATCATTAAGATTTCATAATATAGAGAGAAGAAACCCTAGCGGGTCTGAAGGGGAAAGTTATGATGAATTTGAATAAAATGAATCAAAATTCCTAGAAATCGAAAACAGCTATTCTAAAGTTATTATTTTTTATTAGAAATTTAATACAAACGCTATAATTTGTACGAGGGTGTGAAAACATGTATACGAAAACATAAATTTATATGGGAGGTAGGTGTAGTTTTAATCTGATTCATTCCATTTTTTAGTATGTCTATTAGTTAATAAAAATTATAAGATGTACCAAATTTCATCTTAAAATATGTATATTTTCATGCGCAAAGTGAGAAAACATGCATACGGAAGCATAAATTTATATGGGAGATAGGTGTAGTTTTAATACGATTCATTCCATTTTTTAGTATGTCTATTAGTTAATAAAAATTATAATATGTACCAAATTTCATCTTAAAATATGTATATTTTCATGTGCAAAGTGAGAAATCATACATACGAAAGCACCAATTTATACGAAAGAGAGGTATGATTTCGATTTTGCCAATTAGTTAGTAAATAAATTCCTAATTTCAGAGTGATATCATTATTTTTTTCGCACACAAAATGTGAAAACACACATTCAAAAGATACTTTTGTATGGGAGATAGGCGTGGCTTTCAACCGATTACGCCCATTTTTCAATATATTCATTCTATTGTAAGATTAACTTTAGATACCAAGTTTTAGTGCAAAAGCTTTATATTTTCGTTCGCATGTGAAAATACATATGCTATAAATTATTTGTGTATGGAAGATAGGTGTGGTTTTCATCCGATTTTCCCATTTATGTGCTCATACTTATTCGTTGAGGGAAATTATATTCTGTACAAATTTTAAGATAAATCGTTCGAAAATTACGGTAATTAGCGTGACGACTTACAGACCAACAGAGGACTGGATATGACTAAGCTTTCTAAATCGTGATTGTAATCAGTAATAAACATATACAATTCTCTACGTCTGTCATCTTTGCTTTTATATTTAACACACGAAAGTCCAAACTCAAGATAAAAGAAATAATCCTCATCTAATTCTTGAAGAACCCGAAAAATCCTTAGAAATAAAATCTTAAAATACAAAATTCTCACTCTTAAGAAAATTCAAAATGCCGAAAACTCTCTCCAGTTTGATTTCTGGTTCATATAAATTCAACATAAATATGTTGTGGCACCTTTTAATTGGAAATTTTTACCGACAGTTGAAAAATGCTTCTAAAAGAACTCGGTGACAAAGCTTAAAGTTAAGTCGCCTTTAGTAGCTTTAAATAAGTAGCTCAAATAAAACACCCACTTCAATATTGGAAGCTATGCTTGATCAGGTTCCTTTGATGCCCATAGTTACACCTATTTAATTTATATTATGCGCCTTCATGAACTGTTGTCCTGAAAGTCCCACAGGCCCACCACATTGCCTTTGTTCATAACAACTATTTGGTATAACAATTAGAGTTGTCATGCTCATTAGAAACAGCAATTAAAAGAAAAAAAAAACCATATTACTCAGCAGGAAAAAGCAACAATTTATAAAATTATTTGTTTGTTTGGTTGTTTTTTTTTCTAATTATGTCTCAAATTATATTGTGCTAATACTCTTTTGTGCCATAACAGTTTATAACACCCGGAACATGCCAAAAAGGTAACAATGTTGCCAACGATACAAAAAATAAAATAAAATAAATTAAAATAAAAGAACAACAACGGAAGCCGCGAAGAAAAATATAAAAGGTCAATTGAAAAAGTTTTTTAATTAAAGTACCCTTTTCATTCACTCACTCACTCACTTACTGACTTACTCACTTACTTGCTGACTCATTTACCCTATTGGAGTATAATTATATGTCTACGTAGAGTATGAGTACCTGTACATTTATTTAATTGCACTAAGTGAAATTAATTGCACTCAAGTATGAGGTAAGGACATATATATCGAATATATAACTTGCCAGCAAATATATTTGAGATATTCTAGATGTATGATAATTAAATTTTGACATTTGCATATATTGTTCGTATTATTCGTAAGACTAATCAATATTTATGTCGGTCAATCAATGAATTGTGCAAAAAAATGAAAAATATACTTCCTTTTTTTTCTCCTTTATCACTACTAATTGGAGCATAGAGCCTCAAATCCGCCTGGCACAGTAAAACCCGCCCATCGCATATATTGTACATATATATGACTAATCAATATTTATGTTGGTCATTCAATGAATTGTACAAAAAATTTAAAAAAAATACTTCCTTTTTTTCTCCTTTATCACTCCTAATTGGAGGATAGAGCCTCAAACCCGCCTGGCACGGTAAAGCCCGCCCATCGCATATATTGTACATATATATGACTAATCAATATTTATGTTGGTCAATCAATGAATTGTGCAAAAAATGGAATATATACATTTTTTCTCCTTTATTACTCCTAATTGGAGCATAGGGCCTCAAACCCGCCTGGCATAGTAAAACCCGCCCATCGAAAACCATGGATCTCTGACCACACTTGGAACATCATACAGCGCAGAAAATAACTAAAGAGACAGCTTATCAACTATAACTCACTACGGCTGTCCTAGAGAGAGAGATAGGCGAGCCAGAGACGGTTCATGGAAAACACCGCTGGTGATGGTGAGGCCGCAGCAGGAGCTAATAATATGCGACAGTTGGCCGCTTAACCCATCAGCAAACCAACAGAAATCAGCCAATAAGAGATCAAAGCGGCATAGCGCTACGTAAATTCAGAGATGGAGAGAACACTTCGAAGGAATCAGCAACCCCACCGCTCAGTGAGGATAGTAGTTGGCAATTCGACAACACCAGAGTCAACAGCAAAATATCAACTACCTGCCCAAGAATAGCGGAAATAAGGGATGTAATTAAGAAGCTAAAACGCAACAAAGCTGTGGACATCGACGGCATACAGCCAGAATTGCTGACGATCGACCCACAAACATCAGCTGAAATTCTGCATCCACACATCTCTGCTGTTTGGGATAGCGAAAAGCTACCTCCCTCTTGGAGGAAGGGAATCATCGTTAAGCTACCAATAAAGGGTGACTTGCGCGACTGTGGCGACTGAAGAGGAATAACATTACTCGACACCATCTACAAAATCCTAGCCACATTTATACAGAATAGGCTCCAGTGCATTGAGAGCGTTTTAAGGGACAAACACAGGCTGGATTTCGCCCGAAACGTAGTTGTGTCGACCAAGCAAACACACTTCGCATAATCGTCGAACAATCGATTGAATGGCGCTCCCCATTATACATGCTGTTCGTCGACTTCAAGAGGGCATTCGACAGACTGACTGGCTTAGAGTAGAAAAGAAAAATATACTAATCTTCTATATTTTTCTTTACAAATCATTCCTCTGTTTGTGTTACAATTTTATTAAAGTTGCACAAAATTTAGAAAAAGAAAGATCCAACAAGAGGATAATGTAAAAATATAAAAATCGACATGTAATTTGTGTGTGTGTGTGTGTGTGTGTTTGATTCTTATAGACAAGACAAGAAACACAAACATTATAATATCAGTTGACCCATTTCAAAATTACTTATTTACAATGAAGAGTCCTTTGACCATATTTGACCAATAGCAATATTGAGCTCTTAAATGTAGCCATAAATCAATCACATTGTACATATGTATTATATAATACATATGTATACAAATCGACTGTTAGTCAACTAAAAATTTCTATATAAAATGCAAATTTAATAAATTGAAGATTCATCAATTCTTGCCAAGTTCATAGATTCAAATCAAAAGCATCGCATTTGCCTCCAAATTAAATGAGGTCATAGAGAAAATATTCTCTATACAAGCATTAATTCTATACCAAAGACTGTTATAAAAAGATATGAATCGTATTTCCAAAAGAAGAGAAACAAAAACTCATCGACATGTAAACATTAAGCAAAATAAGGATACTAAATTTAATATCGTTTACCATTTGACAGATGCCAGCCAAAAGAGAACCAGCTGTTTATTTATGCTTTTTGATAGTTTCCTCTACTAACTATATTAGTTTGTATACAGGGTGTATTTGCAAATGTAGCCATTTCACACAGAGATGAGATAGATCCTAGAGGACACTTGACTGGCTCAAAGTCAAGTCTTAAGATCTCCTGTGACTCGTCGATATTCCATTTGTCATCCGTCTTGATGGCTTTCTTTCAGCCTTGAAGATTATCACATCTGTCCTGCGTCATATTCCTCTTTTCATACGTACATAGTCTGATAATTCTCGCACTCATAGACCACTGTTGCAGCAACACATTGAGCAGATCGTGACTCTTCGCAATATTTCATAGCCTCTTGTGCTACGAAATGCAAACTGGATGTCTGTCCCGTAATTTATCCTCCAAAACTTGGGATTTTTGATTCACGAATTTTTGTTAAAGAATTTGTTCGAATTTTATCAAAATAGGCTAAAGATAGGGGCTTAAATCCGAACCCACAAAAAACTGAGCTTTGTTCTTGTTCTCCACAAAGCATAAAACACCACCCTTAAACGTTCCCACTCCAGGGGAGGGGGTGTTCTATTAATTCTGCGAGCAGAAACCCACTTTCAAGGAGTGGCCCTATACCGAAAACTAAATTGGATGAAAAACATCATTTGTAGTGTTGAGGAAGCCAGCACTGCACTCTATGCCCATAAAAGTGGAATAGAGGGAAAAAATGGGGGATCCAGCCGAAAATTGTTTCCTGGACTTACAAGGCCTATATGGGATACTGACCTGGTGGACTGCACTTACTAATTCCTCCCATGTCAGACTTAGACACTTAGACAAACTCCAACGTTGGCACTAGAAGTGCTTCTGCATCTTACTCCGCTTGACTTGCTTGTTAAGCAGCTGGCGGCCAATTCCGCATCACGATTCACCGGCTTGCACCAATGGACATCAAAGTCCGTCGGACATGCAAGCATACTGGATAATTTTAATAATGAAATTTCACTTGATTATATCAAACCCACATACGCCTTTGAAAGGAAATTCCTAACCTCCTTCCCTGATAGGTTCGCCTGGGATGTGGACGCGGATGCATGCCAAATTACACTCTCATCTTTACTGATGGCTCTAAACTTGATGGAAGGGTGGGAGCAGGTGCGGATTCCGAATCATTCAACGTAAATATTTCTTTCCGCCTGCCTGACCACTGTAGTGTGTGTTTCAGGTAGAAGTTAAAGCAATTCACACTGCACTTACTTGAATCAAATAGAGAGCATTGTCTCCCGCAGAGATACACATGCATCTTGAGTGACAGACAAGTTGCAATTAAGGCCCTGGACTTATTTCTCGTCAAATCCAAATTCATTCTTGACTGCCGCAAACCTCTTAACGAGATGGCTGAGCAGCACAATATTCTCCTGTGCTGGGTACCTAGGGACACAGGGGCATACGAGGAAATTGCATGAAATCCTATGAGCTTGCAAGACAAGTTACAAAAGAATCTCTAAGCGATGAGAATTCTTGGTTAGGGATCCCCATAGCCACGTGTAAGCATAGCATTTGTAGGTTATCACCACCAACGTCTTCCAGAAAAGATGTTCCGAATACACCCATCTGTAGGACGGCGAAATTGCTGCAGCCCCATACTCAGCAAGAAACGTTCACGCAAACTTGCTGTTCTTAATAGGGTAGACATTGCAACTTATGTGCGAGTGGTCACTGGTCACTGGTCACTCATAGGTCCTCACGCTGTGAGATTAGGTTTGGGCAACCTCGCTCATAACTTCTGCAGAAGCTGCAGAGATGAGGAAGAATTTGAAACGATCTCACATCTCCTATGTATCTGTCCTGCTTTATGTAAAAATCGCAAAACATTTCTAGAACACTACCAGCTGAGTAGTGACCTAGTCCAACTATCCCAGATTGATATTGTCAATCTCCTATAATTCATTCAATATTCCGGTGGGTTCAGCGAGTAAGTATGTAGAAGGATAATCCGCGTGGCGGTATCACAACGAGCCTAAATATGGCCTATGTGCGCTCTCTCATTAGAGAGGGCGGCCGCTCTAAATTAACCTAAACCTTTTATTAAAAAGGCACATTTATATCAACAGACGGGGGAGCTGAAGAGGATGCTAACTGCAGGCTGAACAAAGCAAAGACAGCATTTGGCCGGCTAAAATCAGTATGAGCAAATTCCCAAATATCCAGAAGCACGAAATTGCGAATATTCTCCGCATGTGTGAAATCGACACTACTGTACGGAAGTGAAACGTGGCTGATCTCGAACTCCATCACGCAGAGACTTTAAGCTTTCGTCAACAAGTGTTTGAGGATCATTTGTTGAATTTTCTGGCCTAGCACTATTTCCAACGAGGCACTATGACGAGCGAAGAGCCCATACTGATCCAGATTAAGCGAAGGAAGTTTCGCTGGATTGGCTACACACTAAGAAAGCAGCCAGAATGTCGCTTAAGTGGAACCCGCAAGGGAGCAGAAGCCGTGGACGGCCAAGAAACACGTGGAGAAGGTCAACCATAGGAGAACTAGCTGCTGCCAGCATCACATGGGAGGGCGCTTGTGGAGGCCCTATGCTCCAATTAGGAGTTTAAAGGAGGAAAAAAATAATTTTAAAGAAATTTGTTCATCTACGAAATTTCTTTCTTCTGAACTAAAATACCCTGTATATCGTACAATATTACTCTTTTTTATATTAGAAAGTTCAGAAGTAAAATATAATCCAAAATTCGAATTACTCTTGGTTGCTGTTGTTCTGTTGCTGTTTAGCGCTCATATATTAACTAAAATGGCAAAAAAAAAAAAAAAAATAACAAGTGCAAATATTTATAACACCAATTTGCATAGAATAAGTGGAGAGAGACAGAGAGGTGGATGTAAATGTATTCTCTATATATACGAATAAGTACGTGCGATGTACTACTGACCGAATCCAGAACGTCCTTGTCCTTCGCAAAAAGTATGCATATAAATTTTAGTGGTTACTTGCTTGCCATTTGAGGCGCAAGGCGGGTTGAAAACATGCAAAAATTTACAATTTACAGAATACATTTGTATAAATAAAATGTGAAGGGGAATATTATACGAATGTACATTACGATTTTCGGGCATTATAAAATATAAGACAGCTACAACACAAAATATTACTTGTAACTTGCATATATAATACGAGTACGAGTATGAGTACGAGTACGAGTACTCATACCAGACCTCTTCTCTCACTTAGAATTGTATGTGTACATAGTTGGAATTCTTTCATGGAACAATTCCATTTAATTACTCACATTTTGGTGTAAATTATTAGAGCATATCTGAGACATTTGCTTATTTACAAATTATTTGCGTCTGCTTCTTAGCAATATGAAGCGTGCGTATTGTATGTGTGTGTGTGTATGTGTATTGGTTATTTGAGTCTGGTCTCATTTTTGTATTATATTTGTAAATATTATTACAATTGTAACACTTGCTTCATATAGTCAAGTATTAAATTCAAAATTAATTCAAAGAAAATTATTAACGAAAAGAAATTAACGATACATTTTGATCTAGAGATAAATAACTACAATAATAAAATTTTTTTTAGTCTATTAATGACATTTAGAATTGGCACATTAGGCTTAAAGTTCGAAAAAGTATCGATTTCCTCCTCAATAATTCCACCAAAACATACATAACTCCTATTTCCATCGCTCAGGTGGTCTCTCTCACAGAATTAATGTTCTTATGTAAAATTTGCTTAGACCACTTCCAGTTTGCCCATGGGTAAAATACATAAGCAATGTCCATGAAATTCTTCACTACAATATTTCTCCCCAAAACATCCATATTCATTCTTAAAAAGGAGCTCTCATACGAGAGCGGTTCCAGAACTACCCGACCTGACATATAGATGGCGACAGTAGTTTGAAAAAAATTACTTTGGTAAAAAGTGGCAACCTTATAAAACCTGTGTTTTAAGTTTTAAGATGCCACGTTGTTTAGTATTTTTTTTTTTTTTGGAGCCATCGAAAATT
Source organism: Megamerina dolium (assembly GCA_963854835.1). Classification (NCBI taxonomy): domain Eukaryota; kingdom Metazoa; phylum Arthropoda; class Insecta; order Diptera; family Megamerinidae; genus Megamerina; species Megamerina dolium. The sequence continues at coordinate 71,085,807 of OY978528.1, read as the reverse complement.
AACGACCTCAATGAATTTGTAAATATGGAAAGAATTGGTCACCGTTATGTACTATTATTTGAAAGGTCTCAGGCCAACGAATATTAAAGCCGAACTAGATTTTAATCTGGGGGAGTCTGCTCCTTCGTTTACAACCATAAAATGTTGGGTGACAGAGTTTAAACGAGCTCGTACGAGCTGCCAAGATGAACACCTTAGTGGTCAACCAATTGAGGTGGCCACGCCAGAAACGGCTAAGAAAATTCACAAAATGGTATTGGATGATCGACGGCTGAAGGGGCGTGAGCTAGCTAAAATTACAGGCATTTCAAAAAGAGCTATACATCGCGTATTGACCGAAAATTTGGAGATGAAAAAGCTGTGTGCAAGATGGGTGCCGCGTTTGCGCACAATACAACAAAAACAACGTCGTGAAGATGTTTCTATAGAATGTTTGGCGTTGTTTCACAGTAATATAGCCGAGTTTTTGCGTCAATTCGTAACTATGGATGAGACATGGGTCCACCACTTCACATCCGACACAAAGTAGCAATCAAAACAGTGGACTGAAAGGGGAGAATCGTGTCCAAAGAAGGCGAAGACAGTTCCATGTGCAGGCAAGATTATGGCGTCTGTTTTTTTGCGATGCATGTGGGATAATTTTTATTGATTATCTTCAAAAAGGAAAAATGCTACTTTGTTACAGTGTTTCAGTGCTGAACTTAAAGAAATAAAAGTCGGCCGCATTTGGCGAAAAAGAAAGTGTTGTGTTTATCAAGAAAATGCACCAGTTCACACATCCGCTATTGCGATGGCCAAAATCAATGTGTTAAAGTTCGAATTGCTTCAGCACGCACTTTATTCGCCAGATTTAACTCCTTCGGATTATTTTCTATTTGCAAATTTGGGTGGTAGAAGATCTGCAAACATTGAAGCAGTGGAATCTGCGGTAGATGGCAATTTTAATGAGCTAGACAGTTCATACTATAAACAGGTTATCGAAGTTATAGAATATCGCTGGAAAAAGTGTCTAGAGCTAAAAGAAGATTATGTTAAGAAATAAAGAAAAATTCTCCCAAATTTATTGTGTTTTCTTTGTTAGGTCGGATAGTTCTGGGACGGCCCTTGTACAAAATGTAGCTGAATATAGATAAAAATTAAAAAATAACTTCATAATTGCCACTGCATCGCCTCTAGAAGGGTAAAATCTTAAGTCGATTCCTATGAATTTTACCTAGTCAATATTTCTTCCAAAACATCCATATTCATCCTTAAAAAGGGGCTCTCATTTAAAATGTAGCTAGAAAACGGCTAAAAATCAAGAAAAACCTACATAGTTGCCCCTGAATCACCTCTAGAAGGATAAAATCTCAAGTGGACCCCTATTAATTTTACCTTGTCAATATTTCTTCCAAACATACCTATGCTCTATATCTATCCGTTAATGGAGCTGCCATACAAAATGAATCCCTGAAAATGCAAAAAATGTCAAATCTGACAATCTCAGTTTTACAAAAGATGTCAAAAGATGATTTTGTAAGAATCTGTGCCTGTATGTGAATGCTTACATAAATATTTATTATTGTTGTTGTTGTTGCGCTGTTGCGCTATTGCGCCAAATTTTATGTCAATTACGCATGAAAAATATTCACATGATAAACAACATTTGCTTTTCTTTTTTTTTCTATTTTTTTTTTTTGTTTTTTTTTTTTTTGCCTTGCGAAAGAGATAATTTCATGCAAAATCTACCTACACAAACTTTGCATATAAATATATATTTATAATACTGTCATAATTTATATATATATACATTATACAGTACCCATCTAACCGCATGAAGTAAAAAAAAAAAATAAAAAATAAAGTAACACAAAAAAAAAACCAAAACACACCCACGAACACATTACTAGCAACCTAATGAAAATATGAATTATTCATGATTGAAATTTCCAAATTGACGTATTATGCATATAGTATAAACATATATGATACACATTTATATATAAATATATGTATGTGTACACATGCACACATACTTATGCGCGAAAAAACAAAAAAAAAAAGGAAAAAGTGCTCATAAAAAATGATGAGCAAGTCCAGCATTATACTCATACGTACTGCTAATCTGATCTACGTTGACATATTATATCATTTTTCATATAATGATAACATACGTATGTGTGTGTGTGTGTGTGTGTGTATACTCATATATTCACATATTTGATTAGAGACATGGTGTGAAAGTGTGAGAAAGTGTTACTCTCAGATGACTTGCAGTAATGCAATAACAACAAGAAGAAAAATGAATCAAGCTTGGTCAGATAATAAACGTATTTATTGTGTGACACACATAAATATATCTATCTACATACATACCCACATTCGCATACATATATGAGACGCTCAAAAGTATGCTACAACTCTGCTGTAACTTTTGTTTGTACAAGGCCAGTTCAACGGTATATTATATGTATAACAAAGAGACAATTTAAACTAAAATAAAAATCAGGATATACTATATAATGTATCACCTACTACAACAACAACAATAACTTTAACCTTATTTAAATCTGTTTAGAGTTTAGGTCAGGTATTTTTTATGGATGATGATGGTATAATAAATCATTTCATATAGGTAAATTTCGCTGCTAAAACTTTGATTTGCAAATATTGCCGAGCAATACGAATGAAAATATTCAGTCATTGCAAATATTACTTCAATTTTTTGGACATTTTGAGATTTGAGGTAGCATGTTGCATTGTAAAAAAATACGCCATAAATCAATTTTTTATAATTTAGAATATTTATTTGGCATTTTTATATACATCCAACTGAAATCTATAAATTTATGTACCGAAAAAATAATAAATTTTTGTATTTTTGTGAGAAAATTTAATATAAATCAACTACATGGCGTCTGACGAGATGAGAATGACTGACGGTGGGCCGCTTCGTCGTGGTGGCGACTTGCATGGGAGTGTTGTTGTTGTTATTGTGATTACTGCTGCTTTGTTGTTGTTGCTCCTAGTGAACGTCACTTGAAACTTGTGAACTTCCAATTGTATTTTTCAGTTTTAATGCATCATTTTCACTTTTTCAAAATTTCACAATTTTAAATTTATTTTAGTTTACAATTTTATTCTAATATTTTTAGATTTTTCTTAGTTTTAGTTTATGGGATTTTGTTCATTTTAATTTTTTAAATATTAGAAAAAAAAAAGGTAAGATGGCGCGCACTTTCTTTATCGTGTCAAGAGATGTCAAATAAAGCAAGAACAAACAACGAACCACGACTGATAAACCGATCGCCACAGATTAAATCAGAAGAGCAAGTCGATGCGAGTAGCCAACCTTCTATAAAAGAAAGACAGTGAAGACAGTGCGTGCGACGTAATTTCTGGCGTATACAAGCTACGTTTCTTTTTTCATCCTTTTTTTACTCCTAATTGGAGCATAGGGACTACACATGGCTTCACCATCGCATGTGATATTGACATAAGCTAGTTCCCGCAGGGTTAACCTTCCCCAACTGTCTTTTGGCCGTCTGCGGCTTCTGCTCCCTTGCGGGTTCCATTGAAGTGACATTCTCGTGATGCTTTCTGGCTGCTTTCTTAGTGTGTGGCCAATCCAGCGCCCTTCCTACACTTAATCTGGTTCCGTATAGGCTCCTCGTTGGTTAGACGCCATAGTGCCTCTTTAGAAATAGTGTTAGACCAGAATATTCTACATATGATACTCAAACAAGCTAGAAACATAGCATTTCTGAAATGAGGAACAAAAAGAGAAGTGCTCTAATGGTCGGTCTATCGTGGATTTATCTTCAAACAGAAGATAAATATATATACTTTATGGGGTTGCCGTTTTTTTTTTTTTTCATCTAACTAGAACACTGAGAGAGTACAACTCTAAAGTTGCTGTGAGCAAATATCTTGGCATCCCCTTAGCCTTCATCAACCCAATTCATTACATATTGTATAATATTTAAAAATGCTAAGATATACAGATGGAATATGTTCAGCGATCGATTATTCTTCAAGACTAAATATAAAGGGAGAGAGAGAGAGAGAGAGAGAGCAAGAACAAGAGAACCGCCATTCGAACTGTTATATTTATGCATCTCTGGCAACAATTGTTTCTACCAAAAGGCTATTTCAATGGCTATTGAAATCAATTTCAGATCTAATTCCGAACGCCTATATATGTACATATATCTTCTAACTAACGGTATATTATATTATAGGCACTCATATGAGAGAAAGTGTTTGTGTCTGTGTTGAGTTGAGTTGAGTGAATTATCGTATGAGCCGAATGGCATTAATATGGCTTATGTTTGTTTTATTTCTCTTTATTTGTTTGTTTTTTTTTTAAGAAAGAAAATCCCAAAAAAACAAAAACCAAAAAAACAAAAAAAAGAAAACTTTCCGAAATTGGTAAACTTTTTCTTTCTGTATCAACGTATGTGTATGTATGTGTATTTGTGCGTGACTATCTTACCGTTGATATTAACACTTGTAGGCTGCTGTACAAAAGTGCGAAATGTTTGTAATCCGACCGTAACGGATATAGGAGCTGTTGAAGGAAACATTAAAGATGTACCCGCAAAAGATGTTGTTAATGTTGTTGATGTTGATGTTGTTGCTGATACTGATGATGACGATGATGATGAAGATGACGATGATGATGCCGATGATGATAATGATGATGCTGCTGCTGCTGCTGCTGTTAACGATGATAATGCATCAGTATAATAGTCTGATGCTTCGACAGTGGTAGGCATTAGAGTTGTATAAACTTTTGTCTGAGTTGATGCCATTGTGACACCAGCAGCTGATGTTCTTCCTGCTGATGCTGCTACCGCTACTTCTTCTCCTGATAATTTTGATGACATTGATATTGATTGTATGGCATTGATTTTATCCCATTGACGCTCACTAAATGGACAACCACCAGCACTCACTAACATAATGATAATGAGTAATTTTTGTAATGTAACTTTTATAAAATTTTCCACCAATCGAAAATAGTGTAAGCGCATTTTGATTTATTTCCGCACATTAAAATTTCTTTCGTTTTGATTCGATTTGATGTTTTTCTTTTATTTGTTGTTGCTGGTGTTGTTGGTGTTGTTGTTGTTGTAGAGAATATAATTGTTGTTTAAATTTATTGTAGAACTGCCACATATCGAGTACATATGTTGAGTATAACATTTCTGAATTTGATGCATCGAAAATGGCCAAGTTTTGCTACACTCCTTTTATCACTTTTAATTTCATTTTTTTTTTCATAAATTTAATAATAACTATATATGAATTTGTTGTATACTATTTATATTATTGAATATTGTATATGATATGTACATTAGAGTGGCTCAGGAAATAAATTTGCATCGATTTTCGTCAAATTTAAAAAAAAAAACTCTTTTTTATATAAAATAAACGCCATTAAAAATTTTATTCAGTTTGTAGCATATTTTGCTATATGACTGAAATGCTTCATGTGGGGGGGGGGGGGGTAAAAGTGGTGCAAGTATTGTGGGATACAAAACCATCAAAACTAAAGACAAATTGCAGTAAATTTGCAGAAATAAAATGGTGGAGTTTAAATTCGACATATGAATTGAATTTCGAAAAAAAAAATATTTTTTGTTTTCATCTGATAGCGCCCATTTTTAGACACACTCGCCTTGATAAAAGCAATTTCAGTCCTATAACTTTATATGTCCATATTAAAGCTGAGATCATACTTTTATTTGAGAAATAGGCATACTTTTCATACAATTCCACCAATTTTCTAATTATTATCGTGCGGAAAGTGTAAAAATACACAATACAATACAAAGTATGTGGTAGAACATACTTTTGTATGAAAGGTTATCGAAGTTTTCATGCAATTTTACTCATTTTTTAATATAACTATTTTGTTATAAATCAAACCCTATACAGCGAGTTTTAGTTCAATAGTTTTATATTTGCATGTAGAAATTGTGTAGAACTTCCTTTCACCAACATAATTTTGTATGGCAGCTAGTCACAGTTTTTATTCGATTTCCTCTATTTTCTAATATATCTATTCTATAATAAAAATAACTCTAAACACCAAATTTTAGTTTGATAGCTTTATATTTGCATGTAGAAATTGTGTAGAAATTCCTTTCAGCAACATAATTTTGTATGGCAGCTAGTCGTAAATTTTATTCAATTTCACCTAGTTTCTAATATATCTATTCGGTAATAAAAATAACTCTAAACACCAAATTTTAGTTTGATAGCTTTATATTTGCATGTAGAAATTGTGTAGAAATTCCTTTCAGCAACATAATTTTGTATGGCAGCTAGTCGTAAATTTTATTCAATTTCACCTATTTTCTAATATATCTATTCTGTAATAAAAGTAACTCTAAATACCAAATATTAGTTCGATAGCTTTATATTTGCATGTATAAATTGTGAAAAGTTCCTTTTAGCAACACTGCACTTATATATATGAAGCTATTGCATGCCTGAAGCTTTCTCCAAATTTAATCAAATTTGGTATGATTTTTACTTAAATTATGACAAAGCTTTTGGTATCAAAAAATTCAAGATTAATTTAATTTTTCCAAAATTTTCTCTAAAATAAAATGTTCAAGTCCATTAAAAATGCTTCAATTTTTCAATTTTTCAATTCCAAAACCCAAAAATCGATACAACTTTAATTTTATCCACTCAATACTGAACGAATTTAATAATAAAAAAAAATTTGTTCATGCGAATAGTCTTATTCTTCAATAACTTTCAGTAGTAAATAGGTACCTATATGCAGTAGTAGTAGTAGTAGTAGTAGTAGTGGTGGTGTTACTAGTACTAGCAGTGACTTGTATATATTTGTTCTATTTTTTATGATTTATTTTTACCATTAACTTCATCGATTACGATTTATTTGATTTCTTATTTCTTTTATTTTTCATTTTATTTTTTCTCTTTTTCTTTTTTTGTTTTACATTTCATTTTTTTCATGTTTATTTTCATTATTATATATTTATTTTGTTTTTTTTTATGGCAGTTTATTTTTTTTTTTTTTCAAACATAAATTTTGCTGATATATTGCCACAGCAACTTCAATTACAATACACATACGCGAAGAACTCGTATATCATCAGCTGTTCTGATGGTTGGCTGTACTGTTGCCACTGTAATTTACATATTACTTATGGCAAAAGCGTGAAATTTGGTGCATATATTTAGGCTCATAATTTTTTTCAATTTTTTTTGGTTTCTTTTTTTTTTGTCGAAGAACAACCAATATCACCATTATATGAGATAATAGGTATACATGGGTACAATATGGCGTATAAGTATCATATTCGCATGAATGCCATTGTTATGCTTAGACAATTTACTCAAGCGATTCAATCAATCAATCAATCAATCAATCAAGAATGAAGCAAAGAAATAGAGGAAGAATGAGAATGTGTTCAACTGTCATACGCGCAAACATTGCTGTACATTTTAAGCATAGATTAGAATTGCCTTTTCAAAAAAGTACGTATACGACAAGGAGTACACAAGTAGAAGAGTGTGTAAAGTATGAACACATGAACGAGTACAAGTATGAATACATGTATTAAGACTGGTTCTATTGTTGTTGTTGTTTATTTTTGGGTTTTTTTATTACATTTCTGTTTTGCTAGTACTTCTTCTTCTGCTTCTTCTGTTTTAAATTGTGTTTGCGTTGCTCTCATTTTTTATTATTATTATTCCCATTGTTGTTGTTGTTGTTGTAATTTGTTGTATTGTTGTTGTATTGTTGTTATTTTTGTTGTTGTTGTTGTTGTTGTTGTTCTATGTACTTATATACTGTAATAGGTTTTGCCTCGTTTAAGAATATTCACACTTTAACTTGCATAGATGTTTTGTCAGTCAATGTGGTACTTAACATACATTTTCACATACAGTAACATATCGTATATACATATATACATACATATACACATCTAAATACATGCCTCATATCAGATACATGGCTACACTGAATTTTGAATAGACAGAGGACAAACAAGTGCTTCTAAGATGATTACATTTGTTCTCATCTTGTTGTAATTGTTGTTGCTGTTGTAGTTGTTGTTGTAGTTGTTCGCGTTGATATTATTGCACATTTGATTTTATTACATTTCATGTTGGTTTCCTTTTCATACGTTTCAACATTTCGTTTGGTTGGTTTGGTAGATCGTTAAGGTTATATATACATATATATTGTTTGGTGGGGGTAAGCATGACTTGAATGCTTTTTAAACGAAAATTTTGTTATTTGTTTTGTTGTTTTTGAATCATAAATATAAATATCATATAATTTACACTATGCCAATTCGAAAAAATTTACATAAATTGAAGCCAAGCACTATTACAATCAGGCTGATTTGTATAACAATTTCATGTTTATTTATTATTATTATTTTGATTTTGATTTTTATTGATTTTTTTTATTTTTTATTTTTATTTTTTTTTTTTTTTTCTACTTTATCGTATACAAATTCACTACAAATTCATTATTCATATATTACATACATAATATTATGAAAATACTTGTTCATAATATGTATACTTAGAGATGTTGGCATTAATGATGAGTAGTTATAATAAATTATTGATGATAAATTGTTAATCCTTGATGTAGTATAACTATGATGTTCGTCGGTTTCATTACTCGTACTTATCGTTTGGATTTAATTTGTTTCTTTCGTTTTTTTGTTTTTTTTTTTACGCGCTCAATCTAATTATGCTCGTATCATGATGGTGCGTACCATAATATACCGAATACACGTCAACACGCTGTTAGCCTTCGTTTATGACTACTTCAAAATTTATACAAACGTACGAAATTGTATTCTGATTTTTGTGGTGTTGCTTTAAAACAGAGCAACAACAACAACAACAACAACAACAAGAACAACAACAAATATATGTATATCTTCAAATCATCATCGTGCATTGGCTCGCCAATTTTGCGAGCCTTCTTCAGATTAACGATGAGTCGTATTGTCTGCAAAGATTGTTTTACTATGAATGGCGAAATGTATAGATAGCGAGAGAGAGAGAGAGAGTGAGTATGCGAAACTATTAGAATTATTTCGTGCTCTCATTGCGCCTTTTAAAGCTTTTCAACTTCACCATACTTGCTTCTTAGCTTCTTCTTCTTCTCTCCTCCTTCTTCTTCTTCTTCTTATGTGTATTATTTTCGTTCATTTTCATTCCACCACTTATTTGTTCGGAAAAGTGGTGAATAATTTTAAGGGGTATTTGATTGTTTTTTTTTTTTGGCATAAAATATCCCAACATTTGTATGGGGAAAAAATCTTGTAAAGTACTTGGAAATTATTTATATTTATTTATTTTCTAATTTGTATCGCAATTTTCAAGTTTCAATGAAATGTCTAGACTAACTCCCATTTATTTTTTCACCTCAACTTTTCCTCCGAATACACAAAACCTACCACCTATTCTCACTCCATAGAAAACATCTGAAATACATAACTAAGCAGAAATCGCCTCTAGGATGGTAAAATATTTCCTCCTCAGCATGTACTCTGAACTTACTTAGACTCTATCTCTACCCATTAAAGGACCTCTCAGGCAAAATGAACGAAAGCATCTGAAAATCGAAAGTAGCTACTCAGAAATCACCTCTACAAGCATAAAATATATTACCGACCGCCAATAATTTTTCTTCCCAAATATTATATTTCCTTTGAACATACTCACTTTATATTTTCATTTCTTAGGGAGGCACCGTTAAAAATTTATGTTTTCATAGTGACCCAAGAACCAGGAACTTTTTCATAATTCCTTGGAAAAATGCTTGAAATCATACAATTTTCATGTTTTTCGAGAAGCCAAGCCATTGAAAAATTTGACACGACTTATTGTTCATACTTTCATGAGAATTTTCTATGCAATTTGGATAAATCATGTTGGAATAAATTGCCTAACAAATATAAGGCCATTTGGGGATGAATGGCAATGGCGACTAACTTTCCAATGAAGATCTTTGCCATTCTTCAAAGAAAAATAAAGTAAAATAAATGCTATAGCATTTATGATATAGCAGAAATAGTCTAACTGCACTTAAGCTCCTTGAAAAATCACTGAATGAATTAATAAACCTTTTGGAAGATTAAAAACCCCTTTTTCGTATTTGTTCCAATACATGAAAGAGTCGAGTTAATGAAAATTGCATCGCGATAGACGGTAACTCATCTCTACTGCTGAGATAGCAATACGCCCAGTAGATATTTTTGTTTTAAATTTTAAGTTCAATACGTATCGAATTTATTGTTAACAAATTATATAGAAAAAAATACCGATGATTCAAAGGATATTTTTATATTTTCCAAGGAAATTATGACATTAAAATCATTATTGATATCCAAATCAAAATGATTTCTTTAATTGCTATGCGATATTTCATGATTTTTGGCAATACTAATTAAACTCTCCCTATTTAACCGATCTAAAGTTAGGTCCCACAATAGCAAGAAATTCAGAGCAGAGCAAATGTCTGACCCCCAGAATCGATCACGCAGTATATAAATTCACGAGTACCTCACAAAAGCCGCAATATACCTCATATGTATTGTATTATTTTAGACTGAATCCTTTGCGTCGAATATAACAGAACAGCAATGTAAAATAGCATAACATTAACAGCATAGAAATAAATTTAACATAAAATGTTAAAGTATAACATAAATTTAGTCCAGTGCACTAGTGACATCTGCGTGGCGTCAAACACAATTATAAGAAAACTCTTATACAACGTTATCTTCGTATAACAGTTATATTAAGAAAATAATTATGCACGTATACAAGTGTTATAACTCGTTATTTAGTTAACATATAATGTTAATGTATAACATAAAAAAACTATTATAAAACGTTATGTTCGTATAACAGTTATGTTGGGAAAGCAATTATGCACGTATACCAGTTTTATAACTCCTTATTTAGTTTACATAAAATGTTAATGTGTAACATAAAAAAACTTTTATACAACGTTATGTTCGTATAACAGTTATGCTGGGAAACCAATAATGCACGTATATCAGTTTTATGTCTCATTTTTAACGAAGGATTTTACATTTGTTGCATTATTGATGAAACGAAATTTGAATCATATCTTTTTTTGAGTATTTTTAACGATGGTTGTCATGTATGATATGATTAATAATGATTTTTAATGATTAAATTACGATTTGGAAAAAAAAGTGTATATATAACGGTATAGGGTATATTTTCTTCATCATTTTTGCAAAATAATTTCGTTATTTATAAAGCATGTAATGGGGTTCACATCTCAACTATATCGAAAGTCCTGTAGAACACTTTTGTATTCTCACAATTGCTGATTGTCTACATTTTTAACAACAGATGCTGTTTATGGCAATCACAAAATGAAACGGTATAAAATGTTAATTTTATCAATTCAATCTCTCTCTCTCTGTACTTATTTTCTTATTTTTCACATATTGACAATATTCTATTCTTATTGACAATACTCTGTTCTTATTGACAATAATTTGGAATGCAACCAAAGTGAATATCACGTCATAATTTGACTCAAACTTATCCTCTCTTCTCAAAATGGTTCTTACATGTTAAATTCAGAAAGGACTTGCAATTATATTAGCTGAAGTGACGTCACAGTATAGAAGGAAGTATAATTAATTCAAATTCTGCACGGAGAAAATAAACAATTTTGTGGTTTTATTATAAATTATTATAATCTCAATACTGATTTCAATTTAACGAGTGATTACTATGATGAAAGCTATCGCCAATACTCGTTCTCTCACACTCTCTCTCTCTCACTGTCTCTCTCTCTCTCTCTATGAGTGTAATAACCTTTCTCAATTATATTTTTACCTGTGAGAGTGTATGCTGCTTGTTATCAGCAGCAATTTTGTCACCACTCCAAACCTGTTGGAGCAATAACAACAACATACTTCAGACACACGCATACTCGTACGCTTTCGCATTCATACATATCCTAATATATTTTATCGGAGCAGCAGCATCCATTATATATAGCAGTAGTAGTAGTAATCAGAGATGTCTGTAAAGAAAAGTAAAGCAAATCGTTGTTTTTTTTTTTTTGCAAAATCACTACTAGTTGACTCTATGTGTATGAATACGTGTTATCAGATGCTCGGAAAAGCTCATTGCGAAAGGATACATTTGACGGAAATACGCAAAAGTTAATTATTAAAGAATAAGAAGAAGAAGAGTGGGGGAGAAAGGAAGAAGTAAAATATTGCAAAACCAACAACAAACAAAAAAATGCATAACATTGTGTTGGTCATATGTTGATTGATGCTAATACTACATAGTAGTGATTATAGTGGTCTAGTGTAGTGTATTCAAAGTTAATATTATTGTTGCAATTGTATTTAGTGTATTTCTTGTGTTGTTGTTGAGCTCTGATTGTGCCTATTTTATACACATATACACACACACTAAATACATATAATAATAAAAGTATTTATTGTGTACGGTTGAATATACACTCAGTGAAATTTTCGTGGGCGAACAAATATTTAAGTGAGCTATTAATTGATTAAATTGTTATACATAATATTTTTATAGTAGATACAGACATATACTCACATATTTATACATACATACATATGTATAAATGACTCTATTGATATATATATTTTTTTTCAATTACAATACAATCGCTTAATTAATTTACTTATGTATGCTTACGTTTATGTGCTCCTCGCGAATGCAAAAAAAAAAAAAAATAATACAACAAACTTACATACATAGATATTCGTAGAATGAAACGGAATACCTAACTTTACACTCGAAAGGTGACAGACAATAAAATTTTCTTATTTGCTTTTGCAGACATTACTCCAAAATAAAAAATAAAATAAAACAACAACAACAACAACAGCGACAACAAACTCGCACACTCACAAAAGACTTTCAGTTGCGTGCAGGGTTGCCATAATTTTTTTTTTCACTCCCTTTGCATCGCCTCATAAGTGCTTCCCAAAAAGGTCCAATGTCCTTTTGTTTGCAAAAATTATAATTACCAGTGAATCGGACTTCTTTTTTATTATTACGGTGATTATTAAATTGGAACTATCTTAACTTGAATCTTAAATGGCATTTCGCTATAACCGCCTTTGTAAATTATCCCGCTTATTCGATTTGTGGACCACTAAGTTTCCTAATATGATTCAAATGCTCTGCTGGCAAGCCAGTGTACTGTGTAAATGTCCAATGAATTATTATTGAAAATAATTTATTCATAATACTACTAAGCCGTATAGCGAGGTATTACTGTAGTTACATTCAATTAAATATACTCGAAGAGAAATAGATCACAGAACTCATAGAATTGAGTCTATAATAGTAGACAGAGAGTTTCTCTCCAATTTAAACCAAATTTTTAAGCACTTTAAAGTATGAGAAAGCATACAAATTGGAAGTTTTAGGGAAAAAGAAGAAAAAGACCGAAAAAAACTTGATTTTTTTAATAGTTCAATAAAAATCTCATCGTGCTGCACTCAATTTTAAAGAAAAAATAATTTGAAAATTTGGTTGCATGGTGACCTTTTCGATAAAAACTCAATTTGATTACACAGTCCCCCAAAATAAATAAAGTAGAAGGTAGTCATGTTCACATATGTACTTTGAGGCGCTGAATACGAATCCGTGGAGAAAGTGTATCTGATTTTTGTGAATATGCCAAGATCAAATTCACACATGGACTTTGGCGCGATAAATACGAATCCGTGGAGAAAGTATAACTGATTTTTGCGAAAAATCCAATTTCAAATATACTAAAGAGAATAACTTTGGCCGTGCTTCTCTTCCGCTACTGTTGTATGTGTTAAATTTTGGACAATATTAGAAGGGACCTACTTATATTAACACGATCCGAATGGCAGAACCCTTGTGGCATCCCTTTTTCTGAGCTTTGCCACAGAAGCACTTTTAGAAGCTTTTTGATGGTAAATTGTTACTACCGGAAGAATTGCCAATTGCTTGACAATTGGTGGAGACCTTTCGAATAAAAATTATTTTCGATATTAAAGTTGTGCCTCAGCTATAAACACGTCCGCATGAGCTCCCACAGAATAATCGCCTAAGCTCCAAAAAGCAACTGATCAAATTTGTATCTGGTTGAAAAGTTGGCGTCTGAAGATAACGAAACTAAATCTTACATCTGTAGATTTACTACTACGAGAGAAACACATCCCCACAAATCAAATTGAATAATATTTTAATTCCCCAATCTGACTCTGCTAAGTACTTGGGAATTCACTTAGACAGACGTTCGAAATCAATTATTTGTAAAATGTCGTTGAATTTTTTTTTAAGACAGCATACAATGGGTGCCGAAGCTCAGTGGTTAGTGTGTTGGCCTTCTGATCTGTAGGTCGAGGGTTCAATCCCCGGCTGAAGCATACTCACCTGAACGGTACTCACCTGTCGGCTAGCAATTGGCAATTCTCCCGACAGTAACAACTTGCCATGAAAAAGCTTCTAAAAGAACTCTGTGACAAAGCTCAGAAAAAAGTGATGTCACAAGGGTTCTGCCGTTCGGAACCGGCTAAAATAAGTAGGTCCCTTCTAATACTGTCTAAAATTTAACACGCACAATAGTAATGGAAGAGAGGCTCGACCAAAGAGCCCTTCGGGGCTTAAAGCCGGGGATTGAACCCACGACCTGCAGATCAGAAGTTCAACGCACTAGCCGCTGAGCAACGGCACCCAACTAGTCGATAAATTATTTTTACTTTATTCATTTGCCAAAGAAGCGGTTTTAAGAAAAAAAAAACTCGTTAAGATTATCAAAAATAATTATATAAGAAATTAAAAATGTCTATAAAATTTTAATTATTCTAAAAAATAGATTCCCAGCTTGATTTGCATCGAATGAAATTGCCTATCATCTGGCAACCCTGATTGCACGAGTTTGTTCTCTAATTCAAACAAATGTTCACACGAGTACTCACGAGTATTCTATTGTTGTTGTTGTTGTTGTTGTTGTTGTTGTTGTTATTGTTGTTATTGTTGTTATTGTTATTGCTACTGCCCTGCCGTTACTGCTGCTGCTGCTGCTGTACGTGCTCGTACTTAACAATCTCAAGCGTTGCGAAGGATGAGTCTTAAAATGTGTTGTTTTTGTTTTTAAATTATTGTTGTAGTTGTGTGAGTGAGTGAGTGTCCTTTTCAATTGTCAACATTAGTGGTTTTTTGTGTCTAATTGTTGATTGTGTCTCGTACTGCTATTTAACAACTATACGACATGACTGTCTTCCTCTGGCGTTGAGTGTACTACATATTTACGTGTATGTGTCTCACTTTTTTTTTGCATATAAAAGCAAAATGGCATACAACAGGTGCATGTATGTATACATGTATAATATGTATACATTTCATATATGTAAATATATACAAAAAGTTGATGATGATGATAGAGGTGGACACATAATATTTAGCTACCACTTGTATTTCAGAGTGCTTTTTGACATCGTTCATTCATTTCGTTTATTTCTCATCTTCTTCATATACCTATATATGTATTTAAATTTTTTACATTTATTTTATGTAGGCATACAAATATTTTTAATGCTAATTGTATCTTCATGTGCTTATGTGTGTATGGATTAATGTACAATGTGTACAAGTGAACGTGCGTGACATTTGCTAAATAACTGTACCCCAGCCACCTACACAGAGTAATAGTAATGATGATGGCAAAGCCACTGAAAAATCCACACGTATACATTTTTTGCAGTTAGTCAAATGTTAAGTGACATTGTGGCATCTTAAAGAAATCTTTACATATACATATGATAAATGCTTCTGTCATACTACCATTTGGATTTTATTTTTTATTTTTTTTTTATTCCAAGTCACACCCAAGTCACAAGTGTTTCTATCATGCGAATTGATACAAGTACCTTGATATATTTGTATAAGTATATTCTGTCAAATAAGTACCCGGAAATCGAAAATTCTCATTTTTAATTTTCACTCTGAGAATATTTCCAAAAAAATTTTTTCCCAGGTTGACACAACTGTCAGCCACTATTCTGTGAATTTTTATTGCTATGTGTCATTTAGTTTGGTTACGGCGTCATTAGGGACAAGTCAACCTTTTGGGTACTTATTTGACAGAATGTATAAGTACGAATGAATGCTAACCTATATACAATGCAAGTACTCTAAACAGTAGTACATGTTAGCGTAGCTTCCAAAAGCACCTTCTTCCAAGAAAAGTGTCTGAAATTGAAAACAGACCCTTTCCCCGCTTTCCACACCTAAATTCCCCCTAAAGAAACTAAGAATTATGAGGTACGACAGGCGGAGAGATGCAAATTATCTAAAAATGCCCCAAATCTAAGGTGAAACAGCATATGCCGATAGATGTATGGCCGTGGGGGTGCACGATCTTAATATGCGAACTCAGAATACCTGCCAACCTTCTGTTTTAAGTTAGGCTTCCCTGGGCAATTTGGCTCTACCAATGTTGACTTCTACTTTCAGACTACTCAGACAGCTACGCTGCCTTCAAATCTCTCTCCTCATCCTAGTTCTCTTCACAAACTAGTCACCGAATGCTTCCTTATCCTACAAAAACTTTCTCTCCAAAATAAGGTCACATTATATTGGGTGACGGGGCACAATGGGATTGAGGGCAATGAAGTGGCAGACGAACTGGCGAGAGCTGGCTCGTCTTCTCCACTGACAGGCCCAGAACATTTCTACGATATGATGAAAAATATTACCAGGACAAATACCAAATACAATGGACAAATTCGACAGATCTCCGCCAAGCGAAAACCCACATCAGCTTTGATACAGCTTTTGACAGAATTAGCCTTAGCAGGACAAATTTACTGCCTAGTACCGGTAATGGAAGAAAAGCTAGGCCAAAGAACCCTTCGGGGCTTTAAGTGCCACATGTTTATTTTTTTTAACCGGATATCTTTCAGGACATAACTGATTAAAGTACCACCTCCACAAAATGGGATTATCCTCTGACACACCGAGTGTAGACTCTGTCTGGAGGAGGATGAAACATCGATCCACATCTTTTGCGAATGTCCAGCCTTGGTCAGGCTTCGCCTCAAACATTTTCAGCTGAGTTTCCCAACACCAGCTTCAATCATCAAATGTTCGACAAGATCAATTCTATCTCTCATTAAAAAGGTAGAGGAGATTCTAGTGTCGTAGACGGATACAAAAGATCTCGTTTGGTCGGCCCGTAACTCTTGTGGTTGTCCCTCAGAGGTATCAGCCGTAGGGTTTATATCCTCTAACAGACTTCACTCTGGTTTCCCGTGGTCTACTTGATGTGACAAGGACTTTGTTCTTGCTCCACGTTTTCTGTTCTCTTGCGGGTGATTCGTGTGATGCTGTTCGATGGTTTTCACAGAGTATGGCCCAACCATTTCCATTTTCTTCACTTTACTTGGCGGAGCATGGGTTCTTCGCCAGTCATTTTCCAAAGATCTTCACTGCTGATGTTATTAGGCCAGAATATAGTACATACATTTAGCAAACATTTGTTTAGTACAGTTGCCATCCTTTTTCTAAAATAACAATATTCTCTTTACCTTCCATTTGTTCTTACAGCGGTAAATTGCACTTCCATCAAATTTCCAGCAGATCTACGAAAAAGTCCATTTATTGGAAGTAAAGTGGAATGCCTTCCCGCCGTTCCGGTGGTGGCACCACACGACGCAAACATTCATTGGGAAATTTACGTAGAGCACATCCAGCATCGGGTGCCACATGGAATGTACAAGTTGTACGCGGAAAGATGTCATCAAAATGTTTGTGGCATGCTTGTCGTGCGCTCGTATTGGGACTGACATTGATGTTAGTTGGCGCTGGAATGGCGACACTAGGTAAGCGATTTGTTGTTGTGCAGCAACAATTGAATGGAACTAAAGGCTAAAGGGTCTGAGTGCCAAAAAATTAAAAATTTGAGAAAAAAAAACATAAAACTGTTCGACCCTTCAATTTCCTTTTCAGGCTATTATGCAGAACATCTGTCGACTGGCTCCGAAATACGTGGAAATGCAACAATTCGTGTAAAAAATGACCTGAAAGGATTTCATTTGAATAATTTCTCATATGTTGGACCGATTATAATGGGAATTGGCGGCTTTATAGTTGTCGCCTCATGTGTGATGACATTTGAGGCACGTGATTCGGCTGCCAAAGTGGTGCCGGCGCGTTTGCGTGCCGGTGTCGGTAGCAAAATGACAGTGCGTAGCAATCAAAGTAGTTCGGCATCGCAACGCAGAGCCATTGGTGAGTACTGATTTGGAATCATATAAATATTATCCAGCGATATACTTGTGCAAATTTTGCAGGCATGCAATTACAATCATCCCGATGGGATCAACAATTTGGTGTATTCCGTTCATCACCAGCCGAACCGCCCATACAACAGCCAGCGGCACCATTTGATCGTGATGCACTGACGGCTGAACTGATCAAATTCTCCAAATCGCTCAGGTATTACAATTCAAAGTGTGACCTCATATACGATAGTGTAGTGCTAGCTGCCATCATTTTGCATTTTTCCCCCTCCTCATTAGCGCATCTGCCCGTTTCTCACCACAATTGCGACTACGTGTCAACTATACTGGTTCTGTCCCAGATCTATCAAACATACACTTAAGCTCGACTGATCATCATCATCCGCTTGCCTATTCCACTAATATCACACATTTACTCTCGCCAAATCATAAATCATTATTATTGTTGGAACACAAACGTCACCCTCATCGACATCATCAGAGTCAGCGTCAATCCCATCATCGACACCATCATCATCATCATCATCATCATCAGCAGCAACAGCAGCAGCATAACCATCATCAGCATCTCAATAGTAGTGGACGTCAAGTCAAATCACGTGGCACACGCATGAGTAACAGTTTAATTCAAAGAACAACGCGGGACAACACATGCACCCTGTTGCAGCCACCACCATCGAATCGTTTGTATTGGCATGCGGCATCCTTTGATGAGAGCGGCCGTGGCATAGAGAATAAATTGGCACGTCATTTGGAACGTACCAAACGTTCCGACACAGCTAAGCGTCACGTTTTAGCACGACAAAAACCCATCGAACATGAGGAGGATAAAACCAAAAGTAGTCCCTTAGGGAATAGAAGGTAGGGCACAATCATAATATCCATACAAGTACGTTCATCTAATATATTTTATAGAAGTTCCACCATGTCAGACTCTTCATATAGTGGACGATGCATACAAGTGGATCTGCACAGTCCCGAAGTGGTGTTAAAGTCAATATTACGCTCTCCAAAACGTTACAGTTCTGGCCCATCAAACACACCATCCGTAGAAAGGGAATTTAGGTATGTACTTGATTAGAAGTGTGGGTGCCGTAACTCAGTGGTTAGTGCGTTAAGCTTCTGATCTCTGGTCGTGGGTTCAATCCCCGGCTGAAGCATAACAAAATTTTATATCGAAAAGATTTTTCTTACGAACGGTACCCACCTGCCGGCAAGAATTGGCAATTTTTCCGGCAATAACAATTTGCCAAAAAAGCTTCTTAAAAGAGCTCTAAGTTAAAGTGATGTCACAAGGGTTCTACCGTTCGGAACCGGCTAATATAAGTAGGTCCCTTCTAATGCTGTCCAAATTTAACATCCACAACAGTATTGGAAGAGAAGCTCGGCGGTATCACAATGGGCCTTACTTTCCTAACTGTGTCCTCTCAGAGAGAGGACAGCCACATAACCTAACCTAACTTGATTAGAAGTACAAGCGCTGGTATTTACATATTTCTATTTAATTTCTATTTCTTTTAGAAGCCAACTTTCAGTGTGTTCAGAACCACCTACCACCACAGCCTTACGTCAACTATCTGGACAATCGAGCCTTGAGCCATGTTTTCCCGAGGAGAGCATCGATATAGTGATCGATGAAAAAATAACCACCACCACCACCGATATATCAAAGACTTTTTGCTCACCAAATGCGGAATTGCAACGAAAGCCCAGCATATTGAAGAAGGCACGACCTGACACCTTACCGCTTGCGGTCAATTCCAATGAAAACATCAATCAACAGCTATTGCACCGCAGCAGTTCATCACGTACATTTTATCGACCCAAAGCAAAAATACACAAAGAACTGGATGATTCAATATTCTATATAAAATCAATTCGACAACGACAAGCAATCGATAGCAGCAGTGAAATATACGATTCATTGCAAGTGATCAATGAACGCCGAACGACCTTGTTAAAAGCTGCAAGTGAAACGGCATCATTGGAAGAGAGAAAATTGAATAGTAGCTCATCTGTGATGTGTCAAGTGCTAGAAGATCGAATCGAAACTCAACAGCGCAGTACATCAATCATCGATAACACAAATGATGATCGAAAGATGACGGATGAGGTGGAACCACCAGAGCTCAGGGCAAATGACGATACAAATAGAATTGAATTACAAATTGAATCGAATGAAGCGAATGAAACAACGCATTAAGAATTGTAGTACGGCAATCAAAAGAAACATCAAATCAAAAAGTAGACTTTAAAAGAAACTCAATTGCTCAATAGTGGAATCATGTATGTATATGTAAAGGTACAGCGAATTTTCCATAAATTATAATTTTATAGTTGATAAATATGTTACTTGTAATGTTAGGATTTTATACAATTTACCATATCGTTTAGTTATTGATGTCTGTTTATATAAATGTTCTTCAGAATTCGACAAGTGAAAACGATATTCGTGCAAAATGTAATCGATATAATCGATAATCACGTGCCCTACTATCGAGAGTTCTTATTGACTTATTAACTTTCAGAAAGATATATGAAAGTAAAGTAGCATAATTCACCATATTTCACCACAATTCACTAAGACACCTTTTTCTCAGGTTGGTTTAAAATTAAGTTTCGTGAAATACTCTCTCTCTCTCTCACTCTCTCTACAATGATTAATCAAAATCTCTCAGAATTCATAAATTTATTCTACTTATGGTTAGGAAGCTCAAATTTAAAATGTACTGCATGAAATTCTCAGGTAGGAAAGAGAGAAAATATCTGAATTTAATCTGCTCAAAACTCAAAAATGCAAAAACTCATCCCAAAAGACACCAATTCAGAGATAAGAACACAAAAGCTATTATTACGCTATTGAGTGGTTAGGAAGACATTAGGAAATTGTACGATATGAAACCTATGGTAATGGGGTTCGATTACTGATGGGATATTGTAATTTTAATCATATTGTACACACTGTAATGTATTGTAAAATTTATAATTATTATTACTGTTATTTATTGTAGTAGACGACTTAAAGCAGTCCCAAATAATTACTGTTATTGTTGAATTATAGTTTTTTTGTTGTTCAGCAAAATGAATATTCTTAAGCACTTTAGTATAATACTTAGATGACGATGACCCACAACAATCTATGTTATTCACCAAAAGTTCACACCGCAAATACCTTGCAATTATGTATTTAAATTCAAAATGCAATTACAGGAATTACATACAACCAAGTACAATAATAATAATAATTAAGCGAATTCCATAACTCAAAAGGAGCTTAGGTCATTGCACTAGCTTCTAAGGTAATTAAATGTTAAGTAACTAAACTGATTTTACTCAATTACAAAACCCATTAAAATGTCTAACTTAATGTTCCATATCCATATAGTTATTTCTAAATATATTCCCAAAATTTCCATTAAGTTCATCCACCACAAAAATTTCTTTGTCTTCCCACCTTTATGTAACATACTTAGTCTGTGGAACATGATTTTCGTTCATGCAATCAAATGTACATTCAAGACTGATGATTGAAAAAAAAATATAAATCATATAACAAAAACAAAAAAAAAATTTTTTTGAAATTTAATATATTTCGAAAATATAAAAATCAATATTATAGTGTAAAATAATTAAAGTGTTAGGAAAATTGACATTTCTTCCAGATGAGTCATCAAATAAACAAGAATTCCTATTAACTATATTTTACGACATTGAAATAAAATCAAATAATTACTACTAATCAAAATGTTGTCATTTGTATGTGTATTCGAGTGCTGCAGGAATATATTTGTTTAGATCTTCAAAACACTCTGTTGATATTAGAATAGAATCTCTCATTAATTCTCTCTAAGCAAAGAAAAGAATGAACGAAATAGAATTATGTTAGAATGGAATGGAATGGAGTGTATGTTTCGTTTTCATCTCAAATATTCGTTTATTTGAAGAGAAAAAACGAAGGTTTGGAATATTTCTTGTACAAGAAATGAGTAGAGTGTTCTATTTGTCTAATATCTTACTCTCTCTCTCTCTCTCTCTCTCTCTCTCATTCTCATTCTATTTAGATATGCTTCGCAAATATTGTACACGTTTTGAGAGTAAAGAGAATCATTCGAAAATCAAATACATTCTCGCAGCTCTCTAATTTGTATCATACATAGAAGTCAATGTCACTCTAACTTTCCTTTCACACTGTGATCAATATCAAATGGCATAACTTATAAATGTTATTTTAACAAATTTATTTAAACAAAAACTATAAATTTTGAAACTCTTTAAAATTGTGTTGAAGCCGTTGAGAAAAACAATCAATGTCATAATTTTAATGTTGATCTTTTCTCAATACTATTCATATATGGATGACACTAAAAATAGTAAATGTTGAAATTGAATGATTGAATCGATGAAGATATGATCGACTCAATACTATAAACATATACTACATGCATATCTCTTATTTTCGAACAAAACACTCCTAGCAAATGTTTTTCAACAATATTTTATATTTTTAGGCATTGTACTAACTACAATATATTGTATACATATGAGAAATGTACATATGTATGTACTCAAATTTGTTGATGTATCTCAAACACCATTATACGTAAGAAAAAAAAAATTTTTAATACTAAAATTATTGGGATTTCAAGCAAATGTGTAGATATTGTGTATACGCATAATTTGAAGTGGATTAATTAATGGATACCTCATTATGTGGCATTTTTTAGATTGCACATTTAAACTTGACAATCCATTGATTGAACTATAGTACTCGTATAGATCAAACCCCATGCAAAATTGTCACAAAAACATCTGTAAATCAGGATAATCATCACCGCATATCGACCATCTATAGATTTTTCTTCCTTAATACGAGTATTTCCTCCAAACGTACTTGCCCCCGATTTCCACCCCTTAAAACGGCTCTCGTACAAAAAATGTATGACTTTGTAAAAACAAAAACTGAAAAAGTAGAAGGGTCCAACGTCCTCTCTATCGATTTTTATAAAAAAACTGTCTTACTAACTACTCAGTGGAATATTTCGGATGATCCGTCGCGAAAATGCATTAAAAATGGTGCACAAAAATGTATTTCAAAACAGTTTCTATTTTAGTCAAGACAAAAAATTCCCAAAAATCATCTACAATACGACCTCAGATGCCATTATATCGGTTTCAATAAAATGGAAAAACATTTTCTGCCAACCACTGTGAAGCCTCATGTGATGTTTCAAAACATTTTCTATCGATTTTAGTGATGAAAAAATTAATTTTCCTCCAAAATAACCTCAAAGACTTTGGAAAGAGTATTTCGGAATTTTTCGATAGTTTTCAACAATAAATTTAAAATCGCCACTAAATTTTCCACCCACCGATAATTTAATAAATATAAAATTAATCGATTGCATACATTTTCATATTGCCGTCAATCTTATTAGAGATTTTTACACATTTGCATAAATCCGCTTATAAAATGATGTCAAGTAAAAAAAATCATTTTTTTAATCAAAATAAAAATAAACTAAAAAATCCTTTGTGTACGAATTCTTGTTCAATGAATATAGTGTATGGTCGTATTAAGAAAACGAAAATCAAGCAATGTGTATTGTACTTATGATGAAATCATTTACTTTGTATGGATTTGTAAATTTACTCATACTTACGAGTTTATAGTACTTTATATATGTATGTATGTCTTATGAATATTTATTTATATTAATAAATATGTGTACGTCAATGTGTGTGTGTGTGTCGCTGTATTTTATAAATGTGTTGTATGTATTTTTCAATATAAATTACTGAAAGTCAAAAATCAAAATAAAATAAAATAAACAATTTAACATACACACACACGCACACCCCCAATAATAAAATCAAAAAAATTATGGCTCATAGAATAAAGAATAATAAAAAGGAGAAAACAATCCTCATAAGAGATCAAAAAAGCCGTAAATAACATTGAAAAGATTTTACAGGAGGGAGCAAATTTATTTCAGATTTTTTTTATTAATAAAAACGTAGTTTTGTAGTTAATTTTTTTGTAAGTTACGGCTTTTTTGATTTCATATGACGAAATTCAATTTCAATTCAATCACCATATTTATTTTATCACATATTTATTATAACAAACAGAACATCGATCACGTAATTTATATGGGCTCGGAGTTCGCAATAAACGACTCTCATGAACCGAACTAAGATCGGCAACAAATGCAGGTGCTACTGTTTCATTTTCTTTATCATTCTCATATTCAATGCCATACGATTTTCTCATCCTGCTATATGGTGAATTATGGGTCGTATTCATACTCGTATGTCGTCGTGGTGAGTTGAGTAATGATGATGAGGTACTATGTTTTGATACTTTTGTTGGTGTCGTCTTTATACACTGTGATGCATCTGTTGCTGTCTCTGTTGCTGTTTCTGTATCAACACAATAACAAATAATTGCAGGTGATTGAGATTGAAAATTTGATTGTCGTTTTGCTAAATGTAAACTTGGCGGTTGCGACGGCGGCGCCGGCGGTATATAATTCCCTGTTTCATTAGTATCATTCCCATGCCTTCTTGATTGTGAATGGATTGGTTTGAAGGCACTATTTTCTAGATTTATTATCGATGTATTTTTTTGTAATGCCCGTATATTTCCTGAGGATGCCCGATCATTTGATCGGCTATTTCGTGAAGGTGAATTAATGGAATTTTGTGGAGGTTTTTGGTGATTTTCGTTTTGAGAAATTATTGAATGAGACGGTGATAGAGATTGGGGTGTGGTGAAATTCGACTTGATAACAATGCTCGCACTTGTCGATGAACGTGAAGACCTGGTAGGTGATGTCGGTTTAGATGTAGCGACAGATGGTGTCGTTGTCGACTCGACTGGCACAAGTTCTATATTTGCAGCAATATCTTTTTGTGGTGAATTCACTGGTGAGGGATGCTGGGATGTGCTATTGGCGGCCCCTGTTGATTTTGATTGCGGCACCATATATTTTACTGGTGTATGCACCAACGTTGCCGATGGTGGGGGATGGTGAGTTGTACTATTGGCAGCCAATGTTGATTTTGATCGTGGCAGCATATTTTTTACTGGTGTATGCACCAACGTTGCTGATGGTGGTGAGTGATGAGTTTTGACATTGGCAGCCAATGTTGATTTTGATCGCGGCACCATATTTTTCACTGATGTATGCATCAATGTTGCCGATGGTGGGGGATGGTGAGTTGTGCTATTGGCAGCCAATGTTGATTTTGATCGTGGCAGCAAATTTTTTCTAGGTGGTGCATTTTGGTGTGGTGAATTTATTTGTGATGGCTTCATTTTTGACGAATTCATTAGCGACCTTGAAGGTCTACTAATATCAATGGCTGAATTATTTATGCGTGCCGCCTGTAATGGGAGACGTTGTTTTGGAATTTTTGGTGGCGAAATAATTTGGAGAATTGGAGAATTTATTCTTGATTGATGAATTGTTGATGTTACCACTGCTGGTAACGTAGTACCTCTACGTCGACCAGCACGACGTAGAGGTACTACATTTGTTATTGATCGTGTTGCTCGAAATCTTGTCGGTGGGGACACAGGTCTACTGTGTATCGCTGATGGTTTTCTTGTTGTTATCGGTAACTGTCTTAGATTTAATGATGAATTCACTCTTGTTGGTCTGATTGTAGTACGAGTATTTATATATCGTTTTGTCGGTATTGGTGAGCATGCCAATGAACGTGTCACTTGTCTATCGTCTTGTGATGCGTTAGACACTCTCCAACGATTTGGATTATAATCAAATTGTCTACCACCACCATTAGCAGTAGTTGATGCTGTTGTTGCTGTAGTGCCCAGTCTTCTCGCTAGTAATGATGAATTTGTTTTAATGGGATTTGGTGCTGGAATTCCACGCGGCACAATGCCTCTACGCCTTAGACCTCTTGCACTAGAGCGATTAGAATGAAATAGTAATGATGATCGTAGTGCTGCTGGTGGACTACTAAGACTATTATAATAAGGGTCACTTATGCCGCTCTCATCATCATCAAAATTATGATTATAGAGGCGATTATTACTAATAGATGTCGCCATCTGATTGATGATGTTGTAAGATGCTCCAAAACTTCTCAACTTACCACCTCTACGGAATGCATCATGCGGATTGTATTTCCTTAGATGTGCCAATGTGTCGGCATATTTTTCCCATTCGGTTGTATTTGGACGTGTTGTTGGCTCCTCGGAGATTGTATTTCTAAATGGATTTGTTCGTATGGGATTATTTTATATGATACGAGTACTGTGTGTGTTTTTGTGATGTGGTGGTGGTGTTGGCGATTGCAAATGGTGCAAATTTGCTACATACTTTTTACAAAAGTTCTATTTTGATGATGGATGAAATAGATGAAGAAGAAAATCATACACACACACACACGCAATTATGAAATGATATGTTATATTGCGTTGCGTTGCGTTGCATTGCGTTGCATTGCTTCGTTTGTTATTTGGTTCGTTCGCAAGCGCCGCTTATTATAAAATCGTAATTATTTACAAGTAAAAATGCTTGGAAATGAACAAGAAAAATATTATTAGTTTTATTTTAAAAAGTAGATAATATGAATTTTATATTTATATATAGAAATATTATAGTACACGTTATAGGTATGTAAGTAAATTGGTGTAAATTTATATGTTCTCTGGTATAACATTCAAAGTATATGCTACACATTAAAATAGTTGTATTGTTTCACCCAAATATTGATTTTTTGTTAATAATGACGTAAAGCAATTTCTCATAATTACATTAATTTCCACAGAAACTGCAAATTCCTAGTTTGGGCCTCCATGGCATCTGGCAGGATATTAAAAATATAAATAATATTTTCTTAAATTATATTTCAAGCTTAAAAGAATTCTAAAATGTTAGAGATTTATAATATTTTTTTATTAAAATTCGCTAAAAATTTTCTCTACCCTCTCACATCGATCGCTCCCAACCAAACTCCATATACCCATTAGTTTTCTTCCTCTTATATTTGATAAGCATTAATCATACGTCGTCGCATACTCAGAAAGAAAGTCGAAAAAGACGCATAAACATAATTGACGGCGACGACAGACGCGTAAACATAGTTGACGGCGAAGGAAGACGCGTAAATATATTTTACGACGATGAAAGACGTCTTGTGCGAGATTTACCGCTCGAGAGTTGGCGTCGCTATAGTTGTCTGACCAACTTGTAATAGTTAATGCATTTTATTTTTTATATATTTTGACTTATGGATTGCTTGAAGGAGTGTGCTGATAATCACAACGCCGTCAATTATGTTTATGCGTCTTTATTCGTCGTCAATTATGTTTGAGCGTTTTTCTTCGACGAAATTTTGTTCACGCGTCTTTCTTCACGGTCAATTTTTGAGCACTTTCTTTCTTCATATGCAACAACATGAAAAATTTTTCAAATTTTAGGTGAAACAATCAATACTGAAGAATTTGGTGCTTTAGAATAAAGAACAATTTTAAACGTTGAAAAGATTTACTTACATATATTTATAAAACAGAAATGAATATATACTACAAATATATATGTACATATTGGAAGTAATCTTACACTATATTTATATATCAATTTACAATGGATAAATTCAAAATTACAAATTTGAATAAATTCACTACAATCAACTGGAGAAATTGTGCAATATACAATAGGCACATAGTAAAAGTTGTAAAAGAATGCATTCAATTTCATGGTATACATTGAAGACACATTTAATTAATTATAATTTTTGATTGGAATTGTACTGTGGGGTACATTAAAAGTGGTGGGAATCCAAGTATGCTTGTTGGATAGCACAAAAATGCTTCAGATTAGAGCAGTTAAGTATGTTATGGAACTAAATGTGGATTTTTAAAAAATTTTATTCAAAAAATAAGACAAATAAAAAGGATTATAAAAATTAAGAGCAATTTCTGAATCTGCGGAACATATTTTTGGCATGTTTTATATCATTATCTTTATCTTCTAAACCTAATAGGGGGTATCCTATCCATCTCTTAAGGATATTCTGTACAAAAAGAATTAGCCCTTATACCGTGCAGTATTGATGGTATTGTAAAAATCGGAAAAGGTAGGTAAGTCCCAATCAGAAATTTATTTATGCTTCCTTGGGAAGAAATTATTGAAATTTTATATTTTTCACTTGGTCATAATTTTGGGCCATACAGGTCGACTTATGGACTAGATGAGCCCAGGTGTTGACCGTGGCCTTGATGGCTCCAGCGGGTGGTGGCAAAGCAAGCTCAGGGCCGATTAAATCAGCCGCAGAACCTTCTCTTGCTAATGAATCAGAGGTCACATTGCCTACGATTCCCGCATGGCCAGGAACCCACATCAGCGATAAACTATTATGCCTTCCGACATAATTTAGCCTTAATTTGCAGAACTCTATTATCTTGGAAGTGGTGAAAGGATTGTCCAAGGCCAGCAGCACAGCCTGACTGTCACTGCAGACACAAATCGACTTGCCTTTCAGCCTCTTGTCCACGATATAATCCATTGCCAGATGCATACATACCAAGGGCAAAGAATAGTTGAGTTTCGTCAGTTTCCACGAAGACTCCAGAACCAGAACCTTCTTCAGTCCTGGAGCCGTCAGTGAAAATGCGGAAGCAAAGTCTACCGGGCTCAGCCTCAGGGTCTGACCTCACCTAGCCGCAGGTAGATCTACTTTATACCGCTTCTCTAGTACGATCGTAGACGGTCTGTAGTCCCAGGGCAGAGACAGAGTTAAAAAGTTCACGCCTGTGCCACTGCTGTCCAGAGCCGGAATAGGGCCATACCAGTGTCCGTTGTGAATCAACCTACAGATGACCTTCGTGACCTCAAGTGGGAGAAGATTCATCAGAGCATCGAGAGAGTTATCAACTTAGTAGAGTCTCTCTTGAAGTCTAGGTAAATCAATATTTTTCATTTGTGTTGACGGTGGAAAACTGCCAGGCTTCCAGACTGCATATTCTGGACTCAAATATATCATTGAATAATTGCAATCATACAAAATTTGGGATTTAATTCGAATTCATTGTTATATGCTCAATTGATTGCATTCTTTTACAGCTCTTGATAGAAACAATTAACGAAAAAATAACCAAAACTCAGTAAAATGTATGTATATGTATATTAGAATTTGAAATACGCCTACTCACTCCACTGGTATGGTGTCAGCATCATTGGCGACTGTCTCTTTTTTAGATTTAGTCACGTCTTCTTCTTTAACATTTTTATTGGCTGTAACCTCACCACCAGTATCTTGAATTATGGCCGTTGCTGTTGTGGCTGCAGTCGCTAAACTATGTTTTAACGCTTCACTCAGATGTGCCAATTCGGCAATGGATGGTTGCGGTGTTGGCGGTCCGCTATCGTTTGGATCAATGTTCGCAAATGCTTGTTCGATCTCTGGTTCTGGTGATGAAGTTCTCAAACTATCGGCATCATTTAATGGTGGCGTTGGTGCTCTCGCCAACGCTTTCATATTATCTTCATCCTCTTCGTTGTCTGCCTCTGCTGGAGGTGCTGTAGCAGCGGTCAAATTTTCAACAGTTCCTTTTACATTTTCCACTTCCACAATTTTATTCGCCATTGTCGTTGTGTTTGTAGCATCTTCTTCAATAGCATTTATATTCAATTTCCCCAATAGATTATTTTTGGCTTCATCCAATGCATGGGTTTGTCCTTTAATGGCATTGCTCAAATCATTTGTCATCCCAGTAACTGTAGTGCTGACATTTTCTTTGACCGTGTCAATTGTTTTTTCCAATGAGTGTGTGACTTCTGTAACAAACAAAAACAACAAGAAGGAATTTCAATAGCAAAAATTACTCGTTTACTATACATGAATGTATGCATGTGTGTGTGTGTGTGTGTGTGTGTGTGTGTAAAATGAGCCATCAATTACATATGTATGTATGATACAAAGCATATGTACACCAACGGTGAACCAGCTAAAGATTAAATCGTAAATGTGCAAAATTGTAAGTGCATATGTGTGTAGAACACACAGAACATAGACAAACTAAGGGTTATTCCCACCATTCCCCCCATCCCACCTCTGCAAAATAACATACATATATGTATCGTATGTACCATTGGGTGCTGGTCACGCAATGTCCTCATTTAATACATGTGTATATACATGCGAGTATGCGAATTGTTATTGTACCTACATTAAATTGCATTTTATATTATTTTATGTTGTTTACTATTACATATTATTATTATTATTATTATTATTATTATTATTTTCTTGTTCTTCTTTTTTAATTTTATTACTTTATATGATATATGTATGTAGGTGTGTACGATACTGGATAGTTGAAAAAATGTCCAAAAACTTCCAAGCAATACATCTGGAACAACAGGTTGAACTAAGAAAGGTTCTGATCAAGAGCATCATATTGCCTCGTGTGTTTTGTGGCATTGATGGTTGGTAGGTTTGGGTGCAGCCTGAGAGACAAAAACCCAGACTCAATTGGTATGTGGTTTCTTCGAAGCACCTTGATTTGTTAATAAACCTATCATCTATTTTTGTTTCAGCGAGTTCATTGAGGTGGTCCATTTCGAATTTTTCCAGTGTTCTATGACACAGAGCGCCCAGATTTGGGCACACTCATAGAAAATGGAAAACCGATTCCTTGGACTCTTCCTGATCGCAGTTTCGGCATCTGTCATTGTGGTCTCCCATCGACCGTTTATTGTTGAAGTGATTCTGAAAATGTATGGTCTTGGCTTCCTGGTCAATTCGTCTGTTCTTGACTTATCGTATTTCGTACAAATTAGCTTGCTTATTTTGCAGGTACCAGCTTTTTTCCAAGTGGTATCTGCTTGCTTCTAAAACTTAAGGTGGAGATCTCTTTCAACGGCGCTGAAGGGGCATCTGACAGCTACCGACTCGGATTCGCTGAGAGATGCCCCCCTTCTTGCCAATTCATCTGCCTTCTCATTCCCCTCTATGTTCATATGGCTAGGTGGTATCCAGATGAGAGTGATGTCCATTTTGCGCGTTAGTGAGTTGAGCTCCTTCATGCATTATCCTATGATATCTGAATTAGTTACTGGCCTTTTATCTTTTTATTTGTAAGAAAACGCACTTTAATACAGCCTGTAAACATCAATTCCTCATCATGCTGATGATTGCTTAGAATTAAGATCAAAATATCGACACACGGGTCTCGTAGCTCAGTGATTAGTACGAAAGCAGTAAAAAGTCATTGAAAATACACTACAGCCAGTAAAAAAACAATTTTTCAGCATGCCTTAAATTAAGATCGAAATATTGGCATACGGATCCTGTAGCTCAGTGGTTAGTGCGTTGGACTTCAGATCTATAAAAAAAAAAATAAAAATAAATATGTGACACTTAAAGCCCCAAAGGGCTCATTGGCCGAGCTTCTCTTCCATTACTGTTGTGCGTCTTAAATTTGGACAGTATTAGAATGGACCTACTTATTTTAGCCGGTTCCGAGCTTTGTCACAGAGTTCTTTTTAGAAGCTTTTTCATGGCAAGTTGTTACTGTCGGAAGAATTGCCAATTGTTTGCCGACAGGTGGGTACCGTTCGAAAGAAAAATCTTTTCGATATTAAATTTGTTATGCATCAGCCGGTTATTGAACCACAAGCTACAGATCAGAAGGCGAACACAGTAACTACTGAGCTACGGCACCCAGATCTATAGGTCGTGAATTTAATCCATGGCTGAAGAAAAATTTTGATATTAAAAAATTTTTCTTCCAAACTTCACCCACCTGTTGGCCAACTAGCAATTCAACTGACAATTCTTCTGGCAACAACAATTTGACAAAGCTCAAAAAAGGCGATACCACAAGGGTTCTGCCATTCGAAAGCGGCTAATATAAGTAGGTCGTTTCTAACAATGTCCAAAATATAATACGCACAACAGTACTAGAAGAGAAACTCTGCCTAAAAGCCCTTCGGGGCCTAAGAGTGCCACATATATATTTTTAAATTTTTTATTTTTTCGACAAAATCAATAAAATTATGGAAATTCACTTACTTACTTACTTACTTATGTGGCCATAACAACCGAATATCGATTTAGGCCGAAAATAACATGCTTCGCCAGCCATCTCTGTTCTTCGCTAGCTGGCGCCAGTTAGAAATTCCAAGCGCCGTCAGGTTCTCCAGTACTTGGTCTTTCCACCGGAGGTTTGGTCTTCCTCTTTTGCGTCGTCCTCCAGCGGGTTCCGAATATAACACCTTCTTAGCTGGAGCGTGTTCTTCCATTCGCTCGACATGACCTAGCCAGCGCAGCCGCTGGATTTTGATACGCTTTACTATGTCAATATCGGCATACAGCTCGTACAGCTCATGGTTGTACCTTATTCGGTACTCGCCACCAACGCAAATAGGTCCAAAGATCTTGCGTAGGACTTTTCTCTCGAAAACTCCAAGTATTCGCTCATCCGAGGTGGAAATTGTCCAGGCTTCAGCGCCATATGTTAGGACAGGCATGATGAGAGACTTGTAGAGTGTAGTTTTCGTTCTTCGAGAGAGGGCTCGACTTCTCAATTGCTTACTCAGCCCAAAGTAACACCTGTTAGCAAGAGTTATCCTACGCATGATCTCCAAGCTGACGTCATTACTGCTGTTAATGCTGGTTCCAAGATAGACAAAGTCCCTTACTACTTCAAAAGCGTAGTTGTCAACAGTGACGTGCTGTCCAAGACGCCGGGACTCTTTGTTTGTTGACACTAGATACTTCGTCTTGCCCTCGTTCACCGTGAGACCCATCCGACGCGACTCTCTTTCCAACTCTGAGAATGCTGCACTGACTGCTCGCGTGTTCATGCCGATTATGTCAATATCGTCGGCATACGCTAACAGCATGACACTTTTGTTGAAGATAGTGCCATTATGTCGTAGATCAGCAGCTCGTATTATTTTCTCCATAATAAGATTGAAGAAGTCGCACGATAACGAATCACCTTGTCTGAAACCCCGTTCGGTATTAAACGGTGCGGAGAGGTCCTTCCCAATTTTCACTGCACAACGGGAGTTATGCAGTGTCATTCTACAAAGTCGAATGAGCTTTGCAGGAATACCGAACTCAGACATTGTTGCGTAGAGGTAATCCCTTACCGGACTGTCGAAAGCGGCTTTATAATCAACAAATAGGTGGTGTGTGTCGATCTGTTTTTCTTGGGTCTTCTCCAGGATTTGGCGCAGTGTGAAAATCTGGTCGATGGTGGATTTACCAGGTCTGAAGCCACACTGATAAGGTCCAATCAGGTTGCTGAGCATAGGCTTCAATCTTTCACTAATTCACTACAGAGCTCAAAAAAAAAAAGATATTGAAAATATTAAAATGAATAACATTTCAAAATAATCTCTTATTTTTATTAGGACTATGCGATTAATCATTTAGTCAAACAATATGAGCAATCAAAATTCCGATTAATCAATTATTATTATTATTACCGATTAATCAAAATTATTTCAAGTTTTGTATGATTGGTTCTTTAATTAATCGAAAAATTAATTAATCAAAATTTTGTTTATTCAGATTGTTCGACTAAACGATTAATCAATTAATCAATATTATTTCAATTTTTGTATAATTGGTTCTTTGATTAATCGAAAAATTAATTAATCAAAATTTTGTTTATTCAGATTGTTCGACTAAACGATTAATCAATTAATCAATATTATTTCAATTTTTGTATAATTGGTTCTTTGATTAATCGAAAAATTAATTAATCAAAATTTTGTTTATTCAGATTGTTCGACTAAACGATTAATCAATTAATCAATATTATTTCAATTTTTGTATAATTGGTTCTTTGATTAATCGAAAAATTAATTAATCAAAATTTTGTTTATTCAGATTGTTCGACTAAACGATTAATCAATTAATCAAAATTATTTCGATTTTTGTATAATTGGTTCTTTGATTAATCGAAAAATTAATTAAACAAAAAATTGATTATTCAGATTGTTCGACTAAACGATTAATCAATTATTCAAATTGAAAAATTATTTAATCAAAATTTCAACATGACTTGATCATTGAAAGTGTCGTTGGTAATAAGCCGTTATTTTTAAGGATCGATTTTATCACGAATCCTTCCGTTTTCACTTTAGCATCAATGACGTCGTCTCTGATAGGTCTAATAAGTGTATGGTGTAGTATTACGTTGAAAAAAGTTTAAATGTTTCGGGATTTCTTTGGAGCACCTTGAAAAAAAAAAATGCCAAATTTTATTTATTATACAATTTCCGTTATTTGCAACCACCGTTTTTGTCTGAGTAGAGCAAAACGTTGCGGTATTAAAAATTATCATTATTTTTCTTTTTAATTTTTTTAGTAAAATGCAACCTAACTTTGTTCTTCTTCTTCTTCTTTTTTTTTTTTTTTTTTTTTTGTACCTTGCACTGCACCCTCAGCCGTTTTGGTTGCATCCGCAGCAACATGTGAAGCTGATTTTAACATTTCACTACCAGCTGTTGCTATCATTGGTGTACTGCCTGCACAGCCCATTATTTGGCGTTATTCAAAATTTCCAAGAATTATAAAATTCTATATTCCGTTTCTTTAGTATTTTTCTTAAATTAAAATACTATACAAAAATAAGTAGTTTGTTCACAAAAAGGTGTGAGAACAAAAAAAAAAAAACAATGGCACCAAAATTTTTCGTTCAAAATGTTGTCGACAACAATGTGCAAAAACACGTTCAATACCGCAGGTGGTCACGGATTCGACTAAATTATGTGTTCAGCAAAACAATTGAGTGGTCATTTGAAAATAAATTAGCTTCTTTACGATAGCCATTGCTTAGCTAGCTCATTTCATTACATTACATTACATTACTCAGTTCAATTAGCTGGTTAGTAAGTTGCTTCGTTAGTTTAGTCTAGTCTAGAAAGGTGTGATTCGAGTGGTATGAATGAAAAGAGAGAGAACAACCCTTAAATTGATTGGATGAGGTCATGCGACTTTTTAAAGTAAAATCACTTTATATGGATACGAGTATGGTAGAATTTATAGTATGTCTATTTCCATATTGATTTCAAAATTTATAATTTATTATTAGATTGGCGATAGGTTGGCATGATAATCCATAATTTCATGTATTTCAATTGGCCCATTATTTCAACTTGTTTATTTTTAAATTATTGTTTATTTGCCAAAAAAAAAACGGTTTCCACTTCCTCTTTTAGTATTATTTACCCTATTTGAATATGCTAATTATCCTTTTTGCTCATATTGTAGTGTACTTACTTAAAAACACGATATAGCACGTTTCTAACAATTTCCTTCTTCTTTTTTTTTCATTTTTTTTCATATATCATATTGCATTTGGGTGATTCAAAAAGAGCTTCATTTTCTTTGTTTTTATATAGGTTAGGTTAGAGTGGCTGCCCTCTCAAAAAGAGGGCACACGTAGGCCAGAGAAAGGCCCATTGTGATACCACGCGAATATTCCTACTCTACTACGTCGAACCAACCAGAACTTTTGACGAAATTTAAGAGGCTGCTAATATCAACCACTGATAGGGGGGGGCTAAGTCATTCAACTGGTAATATCACAGGAATTTTTTGCGTCTTTTGCGCAAAGCAGGACAGGTACTCAGCAGATGTGAGATGGTCTCGGGTTCCTCCTCATCTCTGCAACTTCTGCAGTAGTCATGATGGCACGAGATGGCCTAAGCTCATTATCGCTGCGTGAGCTCCTACGAGGCAGTGGCCGGTAACCACTCCAACATAGGTCGAGATATCCTTTCTGTTAAGGTCAGTGAGCTTAAGTGAGCGTTTCTTACTGAGTGTGGGCCACAACACTTTCGCGCCGTCCTACAGATGGGTGAATCCGTACATCTTTTTTTGGAAGGCATTAGATGTGAATACATCCAATTTGTGTTTACTTGTGGCAATGGGGATCCCCAAGTGGTTTTTATATAAAAGAAAAGACTTGAAAATTTGTCAAAATTATTCGTTTTTTTTTTACCTTTGAGTAGCATTTTCGTGGAAAATTTAATGACTGTGTGAAAATAATTGCCAAATGCTTGCAACCGTCGAAAACATCGCTGACAAAATGTCAAAGTACCTATAACCATTGAATCACCCTTTGCACTACTTTATTCAAATGTCCAAAGCACGCACGAAAATGTGCACTTTTGCTTAACCCAAATCTGCTAGCTGTTTGAAGCCAATAAATACGTTATTATGCTTAGAACGCTCGATATGTATTCAGACTTGGCACGTTGAGGTCTAGAAATAGATTTCTTTGAGTTGAGCATTTTTGCTGGACTAAAGAAAAGAAATGAACTCGCAAATATTTTCCTTCGATAATTGTTCTTGCTAATTTATTTACATACTTACTTACTTATGTGGCCATTACAACCGAAAATCGGTTCGCCAGCCAACTGTTTCCTTCGCTAGCAGGCGCCAGTTAGAAACTCTAAGCGCTGACAAGTTCTCCAGTACTAGATCTTTCCACCGGAGGTAAGGTCTTCCTCTTCTGCTTCGTCCACCAGCGATTTCCGAATATAACACCTTCTTAGCCGGAGCGTGTTCATCCATTCGCTCGACAAGATGTAGCCAGCGCAGCCGCTGAATTTTAATGCGCTTTACTATGTCGGTGTCGGCATACAGCTCCTACAGCTCATGGTTGTAGCTTATACTATACGATACTCACCACCAACGCAAATAGGTCCAAAGATCTTGCGTAGGATTTTTCATCTCGAAAACTTCGAGCATTCTCTCATCTGAGGTGGAAATTGTCCAAATTTGGGCACCATATGTAAGGACAGGCATGATGAGAGACTTGTAGAGTGTGGATTTTGTTTCTCGAGAGACGGCCCGACTTCTCAATAGCTTACTTAGCCCAAAGTAGCATCTGTTAGCAAGACGTCATTACTGGAGTTAATACTGGTTCCAAGATATATAAAGTGCTTGAGCTTTGAATGAAGCTTGAGCTTGAAATGAAGCGTGTGAACTCCCTTACTTTTGCTGTTGAAATACTAGTGAGACTGTCGGTACTATGGAAACCTAGATGTGACATGCGTCTGCGGCCTTCTGCAGTGGCCTATTATTACTCAAGTCGTGACCTTCAACATGCTTCTATTTAGACTGAGCAGACTCTTTGTGCGGTTCCAGCCTAGCCGTGGCCAGATCTGTTGCGCGATCTTGCCACGATAGAGCGTATCCAGACGTTATTTGTCTTATCTGTCATTCTCCCCTTTATTATTAGCTCACAGGTGCTCAATGGAGTGCCCATGCTTGCAAAATCAGGGGAGAGTTCTAGCATCGTTTGCAAGATATAAGAAATAGGACAGAAATACTGACTGATTGAGCCGTTAAAACGTGGAATTCATGCATCTCATTCGCAATGGATAATGTTCTATGAAAATTGGAAAAATAATACATTTTCTGAAAAAAACAACAATATTACAGCAAATGAGGAAAATTTGTCATTTTTAATTCATCGCATGACATATGGAGCAACTCCCGTTCGTATGTACAAATTCTTCAGAAGGACATGTTGCGTTTTGAATAATTGTTATTATAAAAAATGGTAAGTAATTATTATTATAATAATTGTCATAATAATAGAAATATATAAGAAGAAGAAAAATATTTTTATGCGTATCTTTTAGGCCAAAAATTTGAAGGACAATATAAAAAATGGTATGTAAAGCTGAAATTAAAATTACATACCATTTGATAGGTATGCTATCCAAAAGAGAAAATTAATATTAAGAGTCTTGTTTTTAGATTATTGCAAATAGAGTATTACATTCATATGGAAGTTATATGGAAATTCGATATAAAGTTCGACTTCAGACGACACCTTTTTGGGAGTCAGTATCTTAATTTTAATTAATATAACCTTCAAATACTTATTAATTATATTCAATGGGCAATATTAGCTACTCATTATATTTGTTATGTATAATTGAAATACCAATAGGCTATGCCATTTCCTTTTAACATCTATTTTATGAAGCATCATTTGCTTATCGCAAATAAAATCAACAAATTTACTAAATTTTGTTAATTTTTCAATACACAAATAGTACCTGTATATATTTAGGTACAATTTGTCCTTGCTTAGCACCGTTTTTTCTCTCTCTCTCTCTCTCTCTCTCTATAGCTTGCTCACCCACTGTTCATATTATAAATGTGCAACTCATTATTTATTATTTATGACGATGTTGTTTAGCCCATAAAAAAAATTAAACCAAAAATAACAAGTGATTTGTTTGGCAAATGGCAAGTACATGTACATATGTACGTACCTACTACATGTGGAAGTTATACAATATAGCAAACCAACACCCCAAGGATAAATAAAAAAATCACTCACACACACACACAATACCTATATACATATTTATAAAAGTAATTTTTTCGGATTTTGCTTTTTCGTATAATAGTTAGTGGAAAAAAAAATCAACAAGCAACAACAAATAATTACATTACAAGTTGAATGTCCGCTTACAACATACAGAGAGGGAGAGAGAGAGAGAGAGAAAGAGCAAGAGAAGACAAATACACTCGTTCACTAAATGGGACATTTGTTGATAGCGGCATTTTAAACCTACATATTTAGGCACATATGCATATATACATGTATCCACGTATGTAGCAACATTTATTTCTATATAGATAATCTCGGCAGGCAATATTGTCATTAGAGGATGGCTTTGGTAATCTATTTATGGCACGAACGAATTACATGCATTCATATATACTCGTATGCAAATAAATTCATGTCTCTTTTGGGTATAATATGTATGAAATGAAAAAATTCGAGTAAAATAAATGTAAACGCACAAATTTAACCGACTTCAAGTGGCACAAAAATGATGAATTATTAATTAATTGCTTAAATTCGAAATTTTATATACAATTTTATAGTTATTTAACAAAATAAAAAAATAATTTTATAATTATTTTGAACATTGGAAATTCATATTGAAAAAATTTTCAAGGATTTCTTTTTTCGGCTACGACAAAGAGGTAATGTTTGGTATTTTATTGAATATTTTAATAAAAACCAAAAATATCTGAAACTCGATGTATTTGACAAATCGATCATTTGTCATTAGCTCATATTTTAGGTACAGGGTGATTTTTTGGCAACTTTTTTTTTTGGCAACACTATTTTAGGCAGCTCAGCTATTTTCGTGCGACATATTACTATCAAACATGTTCAGTTTAGTCTATAATTTAAAAATAAATCGACTTACAAACGAACACTGCTTGCAGATTATTGAATTATACTATCAAAATTCTTCTTGCTCGGTTAAGAAAGTGCATCGTGCACTTCTTCCATTTTATGGTCAGCTTGGGCGACCTCCTGAGGCGGCTATTCAGAAGCTTGTGACTAAAATTCGCACCAAATTTACATTACATGGACATTAAACCATCAACACGCATACGTAGAGTGCGGACAGAGGAAAATATGTGTTGTTGATGACCGTGAATTATCGATTCGGCGCTGTTCGCAGAAATTAGGCCTCTGTTACTCCACTAAGTGGAAAAATTTGAGGAAGGATTTGGGTGCAAAACCTTTACAATACAGCTGGTGCAAGAATTAAACCCACACGACCTACCACAATGGCTAAATTTTGATGAATGGGAGCTGGCAAAGTTGGATGAAGATCCACTTTTTTTATCAGAAAATTGTGTTCAGCGACGATGCTCATTTCTGGTTGAATGGATGCGTGCACAATAAAAATTGCCGTATTTATTGAGAAGAGCAGCCAGAAGCATTGCAAGAACTGCCAAAATACACTGTTTGGTGTGAATTATGGGGGCCGGTGGCAACATTGGACCGTATTTTTTCAAAGACGACGAAGGCAGGAACGTTACTATGAATGGCGAGCGCTACCGTGTGATGGTTACAAACTTTTTTTTGCCCAAAATGAAAGAGCCGGACTTGGTTGACATGTGGTTGCAAGAAGACGGTGCCACATGCCACACAGTACGCGAAACAATTGCCGAATTGAGAGGCGAGTTCGGTGAACAGTTTATTTCATGTTTGAGGCCGGTCAATTGGATAGATTTAACGCCTTTAGACTATTTTTTGTGACGGTTGACGCACTGGAAGCCAATATTGAAGAATTTATTCGTGAGATTAAGGCGCAGTCGCGGTCAACATTTACATGAAATCATATTTAAATATTGAATTATATAGATCGTTATATCGACTCAAATAAAGATTTCATACATTTCTCCAAATTGTATTTTTTTTTTTTAAATCAAATCCAAAGCCTCTTAAAAACCCACTCTGTCGATAATATTCATATTCGACAATTATCTGCCATTTTGTTTAGAAGTCGGTTAAAAAGTATTTACTTACGGCCAGCGAACCTAACCGTACAGCCAAATGATCACAAAAATAAACATTTCCAGTAATTACAAGTGAACGTACACATTACAGCGTTGCAATTAAATATGCACAAATTGACTCTATTTGTGATTGTAAAAAAAAAGTCATAGTTCATTTGAAAATAAGGAGCTTCTTTAAATCAAGATTACCCTTTAAGGTGAATCCATACAACACTATAAGGCGAAACGTCATCTTACAACCTTTTATTTGAATGCATATGGATAAAGGTGCCATACATAAGCACATATATACATAAGTATGTATGTATGCATTTGATTTAAGAAAACTATTTCAAGCGCTCCAAAACAACAACAACAATGAAGGTCAACATTACAAGTGTGGTATGATAGACGTGATAGACGTACACAAACATTATAAAAATAATCCATCGACAACATGCAACGTCTTACTATGAACATAAGTAGCTACGAGTTGAGTGCTTGAAATTGGTGGCGTTGCCATATGACCTTCCTCCTCGACAGTGTACACACACGGCACAAATATACTATGCTGTATATATAATACATTCATATTTTCGTGTAATTGCCATATAATATAGAGGTACCACCTATTCCACGCAGAATTTGCGTTATGGCCAACCTTCTTCCTGGCATACAATTTATAAATAGTAAGTATACGTACATAAACACCACATATGTACACGCAGCAGTAGTTAACCCATACCCTTTTTCTATATCATTTCCAAGGAGTCTATAATTTATTTTGCATAGAAATTTTATTTTTTTTTTTTTTTTTTGCATGACAAGTTCTTTTCATTTTTGCTTTCTTCTTTTCCTAACTTGTAGCATATGAGACAAAACAGGGCGTGTATATTCATATATATGTGTTAGCTAACTAGTAATTGGTATCGAGCCCCCCAATGGTGTTGGGTGTTTTTAGTACTTTCTATTTCTTCTGCCATAAGCTCATAGTTTGCTTAAAGAAAATTGCTCTTAATAATAATAAAACATTAAAGCAATGAAAAATAAAGGCGAAAATTATATATGTTTGTACATCCCCATTGAAATTGAAAGCGTGTGTTCATTCCCTTTTCACGCTTCAATTTTATTAGTCTGCAAATTCACCAAAAAATATTTGTCAACAAATGTGGTTGTAAATGACAAAAAAAAAACAAACAAAGAAAAAAATAAAAACAAACATTTTAGGGTGTTGCCTGAACTTAAATACATATGCATGGAAAAAATTTTGTATAATGAAATATATAGTAGGAAATTTTTGCTACTAATTTCTCTTATTTTATTTCACAAAAAAGTTGAATTTTAATCTAATGATAAGTAGATATGGTAAGTGTCCAATTTAAAATGGTGATCCCATCTATAGAAATGATATCCTAAGTATATACTCCGTTATCCCATCCATTACTAAGTAAGGTGTGTTCCTCTCTTTGCATATTTCTCACCCTGGATGATATTTACAATCTGCATTCTCATAACAAATTTCCTCACTGCAGTTCTGAAGTTATATCACACTAAGTAAAAGTGCCCCACTCTTTTATTGAAACAGTTTAATAGTACATTCTGTCAAATAAGTACCCGGAAATTCTCATTTTTAATTTTCCCCTCTGAGAATATTTCGATTGGTATAAATCGTTCAAAGAGGAGCGAGAAGAAATCGCAACGCACACAAAAGGTGGACTTGTTCCTAATGAAGCCGTAACCAAACTAAATGACACATAGCAATAAAAATTCACAGAATAGTGGCTGGCAGTTGTGCCAACCTGGGAATATTCTCAGAGGGAAAATTTAAAATCAGAATTTCCGCTTTCCGGGTACTTATTTGACAGAATGTATGTTTACAGATACGAGATTATCTTCATTTTTGAGATTTTCACTCACATCTAGTTTTGAACAAACAGATCCCGATAACTTTGTTAAATTTTCCTCTATGCAACTCTGTTTTTATCGATTATTTCGTGAAGAAGGCAGTAAAATCAAAATTGGCGTTGATTTGGCGTTTGATTTTGACAGCTAATAATATCTTTAGAAGTAAATCTTACTATGTAAATGGGTAGATTAACGTAATCTAGTTGAGGTAATCTCTATGTGTACTATAAGAGTCCTAACATCGGATTTTATTACCAATCGGTATATTATTCGTTTAAAATGTCTCTATTCCGAAAGTAGGCATATATACATATATATTTTCCTGGTGGATGCTGAGCTGAATTGATAGACCACATTTTAAATGGTCCATAGACAGTGGTAAATGGTAGACAATTTATTAAATGTTATGGATGTATGCGACAGTACGTATAATATCCTTCCCTTTGACTGTCACAGTTTGTTGAAGCTGTAGATTGCATAAACTTGTCTTCAACATTCTAAAAAATAATTGACGAATAGTAGAAAAGGTAGCTTAAATCAAGCAAAACCAGAAATTTGATACAAAAAATTCAACATATCAATTTTTGGAAAATTATCGAACAATTAACTGAACTATGTATTAATTTACTATGAAAAATAAGAAATAAGCGTCAAATATGCGACAACCCACAACTAGTATCCCACAATAACCGAATTTCTTCATTTTCAATATAGCAAAAATGTTGCTATTTATTGCAAGGAACCCGTTTCTATACCCCAAACAAATTGTAAATGAAATTCTGAAAGAATTATAATACATCATACTGGAAAATTTTGAAAGTTCATTATTATGTAATAGCGTAAGAATGTTCAGGAATGCTTACAGCGGGTATTCTGGAATCAATCTCTGATATTTTTTTATTAATCTCGCATTTTTTCAAAAATTTACAATTTTTATTTAATACCTACATAAATATCCCAACTAATTAACAGCAACTATGTTATGAC
Organism: Megamerina dolium; assembly: GCA_963854835.1. Taxonomy (NCBI): domain Eukaryota; kingdom Metazoa; phylum Arthropoda; class Insecta; order Diptera; family Megamerinidae; genus Megamerina; species Megamerina dolium. The sequence goes on along the minus strand of OY978528.1, from coordinate 71,042,275 downwards.
ATGACAAAATTCTGTAGAAAATATAATTTTGCTTATTTGCACTAATAAATTAAAAAATAAACGATACATGTGTGTTTTTTGCGTCAACTTTCAATATTCCAAAAAAGGATTTGAAATTATATGAAAAAAAAAAATTGTAACGTTCGTGAAGGAACAACGTATGAAAGCAATAACACCTCTGGATTTGCGCTACAATTCAATAATCGAAGATTATAGAATTAAAAAAGTGGCAACTTACACGGAGGAATTATGAATGAAAACTACAACGTCTCTGGTTTTGCGCTACATTTTGTGATAATAATAATAGTAATTTCTTTGCATGCATGTGCGAATGGATGAAATTGATTATCCAGAACCTTTTCAGATCAACCTAATCAAAGTCGCAACTTCGTATACTCAAAATTACGGAGCGAACTCTTACACAATAAATGAGCAAATTAATATATAAAAATCTCCTTACAGTCGGCTGGGGCCGACCAAACTATACCCTGCATATGTAGATTTATATATAAAAAGTTTACTCGAATATCCAACTTTTCTTTTATTTCCACTTTTCGAGAAACAATTTTTGCATATACTACTAATTTACACCCGAAATATGGTTGACTTTGACGAAGTAAAAGGATTTTAAGATAATTCCGAGGCTTAGTATGGGAGCTATATAAAAAGTGGGCGTGGCTTACCACTTTCTAGTAAATCCAATTAATTTTTCAATGTTAATCCACACCTTAAATTTGGTGTCCTACGTTGAATAGTTTCCAAGTTATGGTGGTTAACATTTTTGTTTAATTTCCTCAACTTTGTATGGGAGCCCCAATAAGAAGTGGGCGTGGTACGCTGATTTTTCGCCAGATTATTTCCGACTACAATAATAATTTAAGTGTCAATTATGGTTATTGTAGACATAAGATTGCCTAAGTTACAGCTGTTTCAATTTAAAATTTGTATGGGGGCTACGATAAACACTGGGCGTGGTGCGCCCATTTTCTGTGAGCCTAGTTGCTCGTACAATACTAATCCATACCCTAAGTCTCGTTGTCCTAGGCTAAATGGTTTGTAAGCTATGGAGCTTAAAATTTTAGTTTAATTCACTCGACTTTGTATGAGAGACCCATGAAGGAGTGGGCGTGGCACACTGATTTTCTGCCATATTATTTCCGACTACCATATTAATCTAAGTGTCAATTATGGTTATTCTAGACGGAAGATTGTAGAAGTTACAGCTGTTTCAATTTAAAAGAAGTACAGACACTTTGTATGAGAGCTACGCTAAAAAGTAGGCGTGGCTCAACCACTTTTGGCTAGGTTATATAGTAGTATAATATAACTCTATGTGCAAAATATTGTTGTCCCAAGTGGTATATTATGTGAGTTATAGCAAGTTAAAGATTTTGAAAATTTCGAGGTTAGTCGCTTTGAATGCTTGGTGTGGGCGTGGTTATTGACCGATCATGCCCAATATCAATCCCCTCCGTACCCTTGGATCATAGATTACTTATGCCAAATTTCATCGAAATAGCTCAATATTTACTCAAGTTATCGTGCGAACCAGCCAGGTGACAGACAGACGGACGGACGGACGGACGGACGGACGGACGGACGGACATCGTTAAATCGAAAATTTAATCGACGCTGATCACGAATATATATCCATGTCTATATCTCCGGAGATTCCTTCAAGTGGACACAAACATCTGACCGAAATGAATATACCATGCATATTGCATTATGCAGGGTATAAAAATATGAAAAAGATATTAATTTATTTTTAGGATTTGTGTTAAGTGATGAAAATATAAACTACGCTGCATCGTTCATATGACGATATAAATTCTGTAAATTGCAAGTAATCATTTAAAACAATATAACAACTAGTAAAATAATATTTAAAAAGGCAATAACATCTCTGGTTTTGCGTTGCACTCTCTGCCACTGTCACCATATGTTTTCGGCAAAATTAAAAAAAAAAAAACCAAAAGGGGAGTAAAAAGATTTGATTTTATTGCTTGCTGTGCAGAAAAAAAAGTGTTTAACAGTTTTAGTAAAATGAATACAGTATTACTAAAAATGGTATTCAAAAAAATCTACGTATGCACGTTTTAGAAATGCTTCCCAAATATATTTTGTAAAGTAAACAAAAAAAGGGTGGCGAAAATGAAACATGTTCTCAAGTAGCTCACGCAATATATACAAGAAGAAAAAAAAAATTGTTTGCATGTGTGAATCAATGAAATCGATTATTAATTTTTTCTAAAGGTAATTAAATCTATACTCGACGCTTATCAGTTTGAAATTTGATTTGAAATTATAGTTAAAGAGACTTTCGTTTCTTAATAATGAAGATATGTATACATTTGCGGACTGTGTGGTGGTATCTATAGTAGAATATAATCGATTTTTCAAATACCAAATATTGTAAAATGATTTGATTTTTTTTAATGAATATTATTTCAGAGCGGCAATAGCGGCAGCAGCAGCAACAAACCTCATCACTTGGAAAAAAGCTCAAACTTGCACCCTCCCCCCCTAACACATAGAAATTATGCCCAGTAGTTTATTGTTTGCAACGAATAGTGAAGGACGTGTCTATACACTATCCACTAATTCGGCAGGATGGCGTGAATTTCCCTATGTTGGATTAGAATTCAAAAAAATATCATCCGTTCCACATTTTATGTGGGCGATTGGTGGCGATCGGCAGGTGTATGTGCATGTGCATGGTCTCGACGTGCCAATACGTGTCAAAGAGGAATCCTACGAAAATGAACGTTGGTTACCAATAGAGGGCTTCTCAAAGACACTCCTACCGACCGATCGTTATAAGTATTCCTCAGCTGATGGTAGTGTTGAGCGTTGTGTTGAAAAAATACGTCTTCCATCGATGGCATGGCAATGGGATGGTGAATGGCATCTCGACTTGGATTTAGATGGACAAACATTGGCTGAAGACGGCTGGATGTATGCATTGGATTTTCCAGCCACGTATTCGGTGAAAAATTCTTGGAATTCATATGTCCGACGAAGAAAATGGGTAAGGGAGCTTTTCATTTTTTTTTTTTCATAGCTTTATGTATTTGAAAACATTTTGAATTTCAAATTTTGTTCATACATACAAACTTACATCTCTTAGGTACGTTTTCGTCGATACAGCGCCCTAAACAGTTGGTGTGCTGTGGCCCCATTGCACAAGGATCCTACACAAGAACCGTTTATTGATGTTGCTATTGGCGGAACAAATATACCAAATGCACCGCATGGTACACTAGTAGTTTGGGCAATAACAGCACATGGCAGAGTGAGTAGACGACAAATTTGTGAGATTGATTTTTTGGTAATACGAAAATACTATTTCACTCGATTAGGCAATGTTTCGTACGGGCGTAAATGCATCAGCACCGGAAGGCCTTCGCTGGACGGCTATTAGTACGCCCATTGGTTGTGAATTGGCACAAATAAGTGTTGGTCCTACGGGACTTGTTTGGGCAGTGCTGTACAGCGGACGAGTTCTGGTGCGTTCGGGTGTGACTCGTGATAATCTCTCAGGTGAAGCATGGTTGGATGTAAAACCACCAATAATGACAACACAAACATCCACACCAGACTCACAGAACGGACTGAGGAAAATAATACAAGTTTCTGTTGGCACCGATTCAGTGTGGTGTGTCACCAATGATAATCAGGTATGGTTTCGGCGTGGTGTCAAAGGTGAGGCTGCTGGTATAAGTGAAGATGCTGCCATCGGTAGTGGTTGGGTGGAGATGATTGGCAACATTTCGATGGTCTCCGTGTCGACGAATGATCAAGTTTTCGCTGTCGGCTCAGCTGATCGTGCATTATATTTTCGTTCGGGTGTATCTGCCTCGGATGCGACTGGAAAGAAATGGCGTCAAATACAATGTCCCATGCAAATTAGTCGCACATCAAGTTCAATGTCGATTGTCTCACGTAAAAGTGGTAGCGGTTCGACGCCAGGTTCGAAGCATCAAAGTTTCTCCAATCTCTACAATAAGGAAAAAGAAAAGGGAGTCGTTGAAACATGTGCACCCATTGAGACTGTGTCACACAGTCCAGCATCAATAAGCAGTGGAGGTGGCGGTGCACATGGACGCCTTAAAAATGATTTTTGGAAATATTCTTCCGATTCGCCGCCAAATATTGGAAGTCTGAATTTGAATGAACGCCACAAGAAACGCACGAGCACAGCACATGCGTCAAGCGCACCAGCCGCTGAGGTGGCCGAAGTCACAGGTAAGGCGTATGAGACACAATTAAAAAATCCCCGTGCTTGGTCTCCGGTGCGTAGTGTTGGCTCCATTGTCGGCACCGAAGCACATCCAGAAAGTGATTCGACCGTTTTCGATGCCGACTCCACTCATCATGGCTCCGATGCATTTCTAGGCGAAGATGATGATCATGCAGGTGGGTAAAACGATTATACTTTAATTAGAATTACTTAAAGCGCAAGGGAAACAAAGTAACGATTACGATTACAGTACGAATTATGATTATGGTAATCGTTATTCATAAGTAATTTATTACTATGACAAGTAATTAGAATTCTTAAGGTGGATGTTGTCCTTAACCTCAGCAGAAATGAAATAAAACTCTACCCAGAGCTGCTCACTGGGCACTGTAGACTCAACTGCCATATGAAGAAAATAGATCGACGATACCTGTCGACTCTGTGGTGAGAAGCAGGGAACATCGGAACGTATTCTATGCAATTGCCCAGCGGCGGCAAGACGTAGACTTGGTTACCTAGGTAACGGAATCTTGACTCCAAACCGCATAGGTAAAATCAAGCCCACAGCAATTATAAGATTTATAAATAGTCTAGAATGGTTTTAGTTGGGCAACAAGCGCACAAAAGATCTGAGGTCGCAGTACATTGAATAGCCTGAATAATAATAATCTTTAGAATTCTTAAATAATTGAGTACAATCATATGGTAGCTAATTAATGCATCCCTTTTAGGTTCACAATTTTGGACAGAATGCGAAGTTACATGGAGCTGTGTTGCTGCTGGCGCCGTCATTGTCGATCCCAACAATATTCCCAACTGGTTCAATGAGCAATATTCGGCCGATGGCAAAGTGGAAATGTCAGCCGTTTGGCGTAAAGATATTATTGAAAAATTACAAAAACGTCAAAGGGCATTGGCTGCCATAAAAGACGTGGCGAAATATGAAAAGGCTATCGAATTATCATCATGGATTAAATCGGCCGAGGCTCGCTATCAACGTCCGGGTGGGGAATTTGAAGAGTGTGTAATTGAATTGGAATGGGTTAGTGGATCTTCGTCGTCGTCATCGTCGTCGCTGGAGACTTTAGATTCTGATACGGGCACCTTTACTGTACTACATCCCGATGGTGTTGCTACAAAAATTCAATTCTCCCTCTCGTATATTACATGTGTGCAGTGTAGCAGCGAGCCAGGTGCGCCACGTCTCTCAATTCATGCACCCCGTTTGCCAGCGAATTGTTCACCGGTGAAATTGCAATTTGCCAGTGATGCAGAAATGGAAGATTGGCTTTCTCATCTAACTTCAGTGTGTTGTCAAATCAATGAAACCATGGGTAAACCGGCAAATAATTCCATTTGGATCACTAATGATCTGGGCGATGTCTTTGTCTTCGATCCATCCAATATGAAGGGGAATCAATGGGATAAGGAGACCAATTATCATGTGGAAAAAATTGATGTTACAGCCACTGAGACGCCTTATTACAATACGTTATATAATGGGTACGTTAATAATTGTGCAACTCGCTATCTTTGTGCCAATAAAACGACAAAGACACTTTTAATCCTAAAGAGGTTAGGTTAGATTCTGTGGCTGCCCTCTCTCTCTCTCTCTCTCTCTCTCTCTCTCTGAGAGGACACATTTTGGCCAGAAAGGCCCGTTGTGATACCACCGAGCTTCTTTTCCAATATTGTTGTACGTGTTAAATTTGGACAACATTAGAAGGGACCTACTTATATTAGCCGGTTCCGAACGGCAGAATTCTTCTGACATCACTTTAACTTAGTTTTGTCACAGAGCTCTCTTAAGAAGCATTTTTGGCAAATTGTTACTGCCGGAAGAACAAATTCTTATTATTAAAAGTGTTTTCTTGCAAAAACCTTTCTTTTCGCTTTCCCTAATTAAAAACGAATAAATAAATGTGTGGCACTTAAAGCCTAAAAGAATAGCCAATTGCTTACCGACAAGTGGGTACCGTTCGAAAGAAAAATCTTTTCGATATTAAATTTGTTTTGCATCAGCATCAGGATTGAACCCACAACCTACAAATCAGAATACCAGCACACTAACCACCGAGCTACGGCACCCCTAATTAGAACTATAAATAATTGGTAGCACTTAACTTGAGCAAGATGTTTTTGTCGCTGCTGTGTCGAATAAAGCCCAACGACTAATATAGGATAATATTTTTCCAGCATGCCTTGTGGTACCGAATTGGAAGTAACTGGTTGCGTGTATGATGATGCTGATCAGATACGTTTTGATTTGCAATGTCATCCCAATATAAAGGTGCGTCATAAAGTGGAGAAATTTCGTGTGATTGCCATGCATATAAATCCGAGATTTAATGAGCGGACAGTTGTGCTAAATTCCATGGACGAGTCGGAGTGGTTGCAGGAGGTACGCATTGATAAGATGGTATTTTCACCCGGAGCAACATTTACGCTGAAAATAAAGTGAGTTTGAGTGCAGGACAAAATAATATTGATCACTACAATACCTACACATTTCAGAGCCTTGCAACACCACTACCAGATATTTGTTAATAATTGCCATTTCGCCGATTATAAATATCGTACTGATCCCGAGGCGGTAACATGTTTCTACGTGAGCGGACGCATTAAGCTCTTTAATATTGTATACCGTTGTCCCACTGTCATCATATCGATGGAGCAGATGTTTTGGCGTCAAATGGGCGGTCATCTGAAACGTGTATTCTCCTGCGGTGCTGCTGGAGTTGTATGGGGTATGTCGTGCGATAATACCGCATGGGCATACAATGGCGGCTGGGGTGGAAATTTCCTGAAAGGGCTCGAGGGTAGTACGGGCAAAATCAATACAATGATCGATACGCACACCTACTATGTGTATGAGAACCAACGTTGGAATCCAATCAGTGGTTTCACTACAAAAAGCTTGCCCACCGATAGGCATATGTGGAGCGATGTTACCGGACGGCATAGACGAAGCAAAGAACACACAAAACTCCTATCGACACATTGTGAATGGATCTCCGATTGGATGGTGGACTTCAATATACCTGGCGGTGCGGATAAAGAAGGCTGGCAATATGCCATCGATTTCCCAGCTTCGTATCATGCACAGAAAAAACTGACCGACTGCGTTCGTCGCAGACGTTGGATGAAGAAGTGTCGTCTGGCAAGCAACGGACCGTGGCAAGAGTTGAGCCATTCGAAAATATTGGACGCGTCACTGCAAGTTTTGAACAGCGATGTAGATAGTGGTGTTGGCGGGACTACCGATTGTGATTGGGATGATATGCCCGTAGCAGCATGGGCAGTAGCTTCCAACGGCGATGTTCTCATACGGCATGGCGTCACAGTGGCGAATCCGCGTGGCGATAGTTGGGAGCATATACCCAGTGAGCAGCCCCTAATTGCAATCAGTGTGGGCCCAACGGGTCAAGTATGGACTGTCGGCCGAAATGGCATGGTATTCTTTCGATATGGTATCTCAAAGAATAATCCATTGGGTGAGTGCAATTTATCAAATCCTTTTCGAAGGGCTCTTTGTATATAGGATTCTTTTTAGGCGATGCCTGGCAAGCGGTTGAAGCTCCTCCAGGGGTCGCGTTCAAATCGATTTCAACCGGACATGCTGGCATTTGGGCACTCGATAATAGAAATCGTTTGGCTGTACGCAAAGAAATTTCGCACACATTTCCCGAGGGATCACATTGGCAATTTCTACCGAATGTGCCAAATATTCCACCTCATACTGAAACCCATATCGGCTTTAAATCGATCTCAGTGGGCAATGAAGTTTGGGCAGTTTCATTGAATGGTGTCGTTTGTCGTCGTTGTGGTATTACCAAAGAGAATCCGGCCGGTGCTGGCTGGAATATGGGCATACCGGTATTTAAATAAAATCAATAAGTTTTGAATGCAATTCACATAAACAAAATTTGTAATTACAGGGTCAATGGCAGCATATATCTGTGGAGGGTTTCCACTAGTGCATCTGTACATATCTCGGTGATGTTCTGTAAATCGTAGTGATTTGCTTTCGAAACACAATCGAAATAAAATCACAAAGTGAGTTGCAGAATAAACGCAGAATATAGGCCCGATATTCATTTTATACAAGTCTACTTACTATTAAGCTTGCTGAACTTTGATTGATGGATATTATATTTTTGTAAACATTCCATTCCATAATTATGTCATTGCCATTTATTTTTTTTTTTTTTTAATTTGTATAAAAGTATTATTACATACATATATGTGTTATCTTAAATTTACATTTCATATTGTGATTGCTTTTTGATATTATTCCATTTCCCAAAAAAATTGTTTCTTTGCTGCATTAATCTTGCTTTAAACATTTGTTAAACAAAATAAAGTTTTACTTTTCCCTTTAGTCATATATCTACATTTAATGTGAATTATATATTTAAAAAATAATATAAATTAAAATATATAATATTATTGTATTTTTTGTAGTTTTATTTCAATTGAGTAAAAAATCCAAAGAGAGATTATTTACTTGGGCTGTGGGATAAGACCGAATTTAATATGTCCACTACCGTAAAAGTTAAGCAATTTCAAGAATTACTCAAATTTCAAGTTTTTTCCCTAGATTTCGAGAAAAGTAATTGCAATATCACTCCTGACAATTACATCAATAAAATTTTTAATTTGAACACTCTGGTGAGTTCATTACGTCATTTCGTTTCAAAATATTCACCATGCTGTGTAATGATTCATTTCTTACTCGTTCCTCTGCAAACAATTCGAAGTGACATTTGTATCCAGTGTGAATTCTTAATTACCGCACGCAGTAATAAAAAACGATTTTACTTGAAATTATATTAAACTTAAATATAAAAATATATTAATATTATTAAAAAATGGCCGATGATGATTTGGATGCATTAAGAGCTCAACGCATGGCACAATTGCAAGGACAGTATGTAAGTAAAGTTGAGAGCAGAAGAGAATCGATTTGACTACACATTTTTGGCGATATATTTAGATGAACTATAATATCGCCAAAAATAGCAATAACATTTTAAATTAGAATTTTTCAAAAAGTCCACGATTTATATGAGTGCATATATAAATAAAAACCGGTGATTCATAATGTATCATTGGAATTATAATTCCAAACACGTTGTTGTTGTTGTTGCTTTCAATAAGATAATTTACCACTGGCTTGGTCCATTAATTATTACAATTTGTTATTGTTTTGCTTGTATAGGGTGGTGCCGGTGGTAATAATGAGAAACAGCAAGCAGCGCAGCAGGAGCAATTGCGCCAACAGGAAGAAATGAAGCATACAATTTTATCACAAGTACTTGATCAGCAAGCGAGGGCACGTCGTAAGTTGCATTTAATACGATTTCAATTAATCTATCTCTTATATTAACATTTCTCGTATTTGCAGTAAACACATTAAAAATTAGCAAACCAGAGAAAGCAAAAATGTTTGAAAATATGGTCATACGTATGGCACAGATGGGCCAATTGCGTGGCAAACTTGATGATGCACAATTCGTTAGTATATTGGAGAGTGTAAATGCACAAATGCCGCAGAGTAAATCGACTGTCAAGTACGATCGTCGAAGAGCAGCCATCGATTCAGATGATGATGATGATTATGGTTGCTGATTTATAGAGAAAGCGTTTACACCCCCAACAATATGCAATATGTTTTATGTCGTGATTTGATACCAACTAATCATGATTTACTCTAACATACTCACCCAGTCACGTGCAAGAGACACATACACACATATATATATAGGCTCGGCGAATAAATTAACAATTGCTTAGATGATGTTTTATAAAAAAAAAAATTAATAATAAAAAGAAAATACTTTTTTTTTGACAATGTATTTGATTACAATTTATTTTTTGTCGACAATTTCAAATGCAGTAAAATCATGAGTAATATCGTTTCGTTCAAAACAAAGCAAAAACAAAAAAAAAAGGAAATGCTCTTGAGATCATTAATACTAAGTCGACTATTTTCAATAACATAGCTACATCTGTAAAAGGATTCATATTCAGATTTTTACTAAAACAAAAAACAACATATGAAATGACTAGAATTTTATTAAATTTCATAGAGAATTTTCTCTCTCTCTCTCTACTCTTTCTTCTCGTGCTCCTCTTCTTCTTCGGGTGCAACCAGGCAATCGCCACAGAATATCGAATACAGAATCAACGATAGAAAACCCAATGGTAAACCAAATATGACGGATGTAAGTACCGGATTACCCAACCACATTTCGTAGAGTCCTTTTCTAGCTTCGAAAAGTCCACGCCTAAAACGTACGAAATATGTGTCACCACCATAGGCGGTGGCACTTTCATTATCGATGGACTCGAGGAAGATTTTCACCGCAGCTTCAGTCATATGACCTGGCTCATCGTCTGGAAGATAATGATGTTGTGTGGTCGAATTGATAACAATCAAATGTGGTGTCGGCATTTGATCCATAATGATCGAGTGTGCAAGACTAGGATCACCAATCTGTAATAATTTGTTGTATTTCTTGAGTATTACTGATTACATTGTGATCATCACCAATCATACTTACCCAACCAAATTGGAATTTCTCATGATATTTGTCATGATTTTCTTTAATCACACGTTGAAGCATATCACTGAAATCCTTGTCAGTACCCTCAACCTTATTCAATTTGTTCTCTTCCACAACAGCGATAACAAGATATTTTTTCGTACGCAATACTTGATGTATATTGAAGCGTGTTATCTTGGTGAACATGGTAAACCGCTCCACATTCACCCACTCATGTATGGTATCGTTAACATGTTGCGGATCCATTTCGTGTGCCACATGTGCATGCGGGTAAAAGCGATGTTTGCTCTCCTTATACACAATTACAGCGGGTAAATGTTGAAATTTAAAATGTTGCGTTGCAATATCATCGGATGTGGCATAGAAAAAGCCATGCTCTTGAAAATTCTCCGCCGCCGCATAGAATGTATCCCAAATGACGCCCTCTTGTGGGCCTATAAACATAAAGAATATTGTATGGGATTTCTTAAGCATATCCACACTTTCAGTGCGTGTGACGAGTTGTACGGGTGGACCACTCATACGCAGGGCGTAATCGACCAACTCATCCTTGGTACGATCACCATTATATGTGTACTCCATGTTACCCTTGATAAACACAATGGTCGGATAAGCCTTGACCTTAAATTCACGGGCGGCAGCCGTATATTTTGTGCAATCCAAACGTCCGACTCGTACATTCGTTGCATGCAGCGCCTGTGCTACTAGCGCAAAAATTGGCTCTGTGCGCTTGCAGTAACCACACCAAGGTGCATAGAACATGACAAGCCATTGTCCCTCATGGCGAACATCGATGAAACGATCGCTTAGCTCAAATACACGCGAAGCCTCAGCACTGGGCAGTAAGGCTGGGGCTAAAACACATGCTAGAAGCAATACCACTTTGAAAGAAAATAAGATAAGTTCATGTTTTAGCTAATAACAATAAATAACTATGATTTGTAAAGCTTACAGTGTGTTATTTTTACAGCACACATATTTTTATTCGATAAATGCATTTTGATATTTTCTTTCTTTTACTTGCTCATTGCTTAATTATTAATTCAATTGTATATTATAATTTAATTAATTTTTCATATATCCAATATGAGAAAAATCTTGTCAATAGACAACGCAAAAATTTGACATCTAAATTCAATATGTCAAAAATTTCTACATACACAAAACAGCCAGTGTCACAATGTACAGCTGATAGAAACGAAACGGAATCGGAAACCATTATTATCAAAAAGAAGAATACACATTCAATAATAACATTCTGAATTATTTTATTTGTAATTACATTTTAGCAATTAATTTTCAATGTCAAGATTAACAACAATATAACATGCTCGCAACTTTCGAACTCGAATAAAAATCTGATATTCGATTTCTATGTTGTGAGGTTGGTGACAGTGTTCTATTGTGTATGTTTATGCCAAAAAAAGAAAGAAAATAAAAGAAGTCGTCACACTTTTGCATAAAAATTGATATATACTTGAATTGAAATATTTACACAAATGCAATTCCTATGAAATTACTTTTTTCATTTATTATTAATATCATTAAACAAAATATCAAATCCTTTGTTTTTCGAATAATGCAATGTGGCATCTCTCACTCTCTCGCTCTCGCTCTTTGTGTAAATGTCAAATCATTAGCATTGTGCGATTTGTTTTCCATTGATTCAACACGTGCGGTGTTTATAGCGAGAAATTTTTTCAATTTTTTTTGGTAATTCTATTAAATAATATCTATATATTTATAATCATAGAATTATGAAAATGAAAAAACAAAAACAGCAGTGTGAAAATACCACAAATAATGGAGAGTGTGAAAATGCAACAGATAGTGGACGAACGAGAATACACAATGTTCGTTTCTATAATTTAACACCGCGCGCCATACAATGTTTATGCTATAATAAATTTATACCACATAAATTGGCACTTTCAAGGTATGTACAGTATATTTATTTACTAATAATTGATTAACTACAAATATGTTTGTGTTGTTACAGAAATGATGGCACCATTGAAATCTGGGATATAGAATATGCACCGTGCCTTGAACGTATTATAGCTAAATCGCCTGGCGATTCAGTGGAGGGAATTGCATGGGCTGGCGAGCGACTCTTCTCGGTTGGTCTCACTGGTGAACTAGTTGAATGGAATTTGCAAACGTTGCGTCCATTGGTTAAACAGCATGTAACTGGTAATGCCATTTGGTGCATTGATGTGAATGCAGAGGGTACTGAAATGGCTATTGGCACAGAAGAGGGTTATGTGAATATTTTCAATTTGACCGATGGTCAAATGCAATATAAGAACCTCTTCGATAAGCAAGAAGGACGTGTGCTGTGTTGTAAATTTGATCAGACTGGAGAATATTTGGTAACCGGTTCGGTTGGTGTTATTCGCATATGGGATGTGAATAGTGGTCATGCCATACATAAAATGACACTGTCACTCAATGCAAAGAAGGAACAAATGATTGTATGGTCATTGCAAGTTCTGAGCGATTTTACAATCATCTCTGGTGATTCCTCGGGTACACTAACCGTTTGGGATGGTCGTACTGCTGCGTTTGTTGAGTCGCACCAAGTGCTGAAGACAGATATTCTTGCTGTGGCCGTCAATGAAGACGAGAGTCTCTTGATGTGCTCTGGCATTGAACCGATTATACGAATATATGCAAAAACCAAAATCAAACGTGACGATTCCGTCATATATCGTTGGGTGAAATATTTACAACGCAGCGTGCATGATCATGATGTGAAGGCATTGGCTTGTGCCAAAGATCGCATCCTGTCTGGTGGCATGGATGGCTATTTGGGCATTTCTATGATGACCAAAATGAAGAGTGACATTGCCAAGTATGGGCCATTTTTACAAGTAACTATCGATATCGATCACTTTTGATAGATTATTATTTTCTTAATATATAAATAATTATCTTCCAGAATCCATGTGCTATTGTTGCACCCAAAAATAAACTCTTACTACTGAGATATACAAACTATTTGGAAATTTGGCGGTTAGGTAGCTCGTTAACAACCAATGGAGCAGCTGAGACTGACACCACAGCCACCAAAGACGCGCTGAACGATAATGCAAATCAATCGACGATACGTGGAATTTTGCCATTGGATGAGGCACCAGAAAAATTGTTGCAATTTAAAAGTAAATATGACGAACCCATTATTTGTGCCACACTCTCACCCGACGGTCAATGGTTGTGCTATTCGACCCAGAAAGAATCGCGGCTCTTTCGATTTGTGGCCGGCGTGGCTGCTGCCAAAACCAATTCAAAATTAACGCGCATGAAAGATATGCCCGAACAATTTTGTGCAGCCAGCCATTTGCAATTTACGCACGATTCAAAGCAACTACTTTTGGCCAATTGTGAGAAAAAACAAATAACGATCTTTGCGATGCCAACCATTACCAGCAGCAGCACCAACATTGCCTCGAGTACAGAATTGGATTTCATCGAAAGCATTGAAGTTGGCAAACACATTAAGGACACCATCAAATTGCTGACCATATCACAGTGTGGTACATATATTGTTGCAGCTGGCAGCACAGATCATACGATTGCCGTGTGGCACATTGTCAAAGGCAAGCACTACAAGCATTACCTCAATCTGCCACGATACTCATCCGCTACCACAGCATTGGCGTTACATTCACAGCAGCCACGTTTGGTTGTCGCCTTTGCAGATGGCAAAATATTTGAATACGATCTGGAAGATATGTGTTTCACATGCACAAGTAAATATTTCGTTGAGAACCCGCAGACACATTGTATTTCCGATATTGTATATGATTCGCGCAATCCAAACGTTTTTGTGCTGCATAATGATGCAAATCTGTTTGTATTGGAAAAATGTGCGGTTGATGCTCAGGCGGATGATGCAGAAGAAGAAGAAGACGAAGATGGACAAAAAGTTGGTAAAAAAAATGCAAAAAAGGTCAAACGTATTGTCAGCGATAATAAAATACCAGGCTTGCGATTAAAAATGCAAAAATCCTTTGAGGTAAGTTTAAGAAAATAATATTTTACTAACTCACTGACATTATCTTTATTCTTCTGCTTTAGCATTTGATTAGCCTATCATGGCTGAGTCCAAATGAGCTTGTTGCTGTTGGTGTCAACCCCATCTCATTGATTGAAAAAATACCGGGAGCATTCAAACAAAAGAAATTTGGTGCTGCTTAGATTATTGTTACATTATATTAGACATATTTACATATATACAATGTATATAAAATAATTAAGATTTGGTTTTAATATTTGTACCTATATTTTAATGAAATATAGATTACATAAAAAACCTACTTTCATGATTTATGCTTTATGGAGAGTATATTGAGTAAGAAATGTCATTCATTGCAGAGCAAATTTAGAAAAACTTGTTACCCATTCCACATTTTCCTCGTTGCATTATAATTTCCTTACCAAAATAAGCATTTAATTTCACACAAAAAAAAAACAACAACAACAAAGCATTTACAATTAATGCCAATACCTTTTACTAAATTGCGAATAGTTTCGAGTTGTAGTAGAAGATGGGCCGTGAGTTGCATATGGGTTTAGATGACCACTTCCACCCAACTGCCTAACTAAAAGTAACAAAATGGTATACATATATTCTGGTAGGCCTTCTTTATTGTTGTTGTTGTTGTACAATAATAATTTGTGGCTTTTTTGTGTGCGCGCGCCTTAACATAATCACAACTTCCGTATATTGCATTCTTGAATCGGAAATGCTTCTTCCTTCCTTTGTCGAATTGCAATCGAGTGTGCAGACATTGAATTTGTTTGCCTGCCTGCATGCTGTCTTGCTGATTTACATACACATTCTATTGTATATTCTATGAAATATTTCATGCTTGTGTCTACACACACGCACACACACACACGAACACATAAATAGTCATACTTACAAAACACATAGATTGTCGAGCTCTGTGCCGTGTATCGAAAAATATTTTTGTTCTTATTTTTTGTTGTTGGTGGTTTTACATTGTCTAGCCAGAGTCTAGACAAAATGCACATATACATAATACATATCTCACACTATCACTGATACTGACACTGACACTGCCAAACACACACACCCAAACACCCATAGAGAGAGAGAGAGAGAGAGTGAGAGTGGGAGAGCGAGGTGAAGCTCTAACAATAATTGTTGTTATTGTGATTTGTATGTTGAGCATATTTTGTCCTCCTACATATCCTGTGGCATTAGCAGCTAGACAGACAGACATATTTAGACACAGGCATCCAGTAAATGTTGCATTGTTGTTGTACTTTTTTTTTGTGTTATTCACAATTTTTTTATGATTTTTTTTTTTTCTTTTTTTTTTGCATAATTTTTATTCAACATAAAATCCTTTTTCCTGTCGTCATTACTATTGTGGGAGTTCTACTATGCTGCGTTGTAAACATTTTGGTCATTTTATGCTGTCTTGTTTAATTTAATTTGTATTTTTTTTTTGTGTTTTTATTAAATATTTTATGAAAACTTTTTATTAAACGGTTGCCAATATCATAAAGGCGTTATTAGTGTTTCTTTTTATTTACAAACCATTGGTTTTATTGAATCTTCAAACTTATGCTTGGAACTAACAGTAAATTACTGACTACGACTGAGTTGGATTCCGAGATATTTTATGTCTGAAGCCTGAGAGAACGGCTTGAAATTGATTAGCACAACAGAACAAGAACTTCTGCATAGAGTCAATGTGACGTGAACACAATTGGACTCATTGACATTTATGCTCCTGCAGTCAAGCCACTCTTAGAGAAGTTTTGATGTCATTATTGTGCCTGGATGAGATCATAATATGACTATATCATCTGCAAAACTATAAGTGACACTGTATTGGCGTTGGCGTCGGCATATCCGCAGTGTATAACGTATAGAGCAGGGAGCTCAATACGCTGCCTTGTGGTACACCAGCGTGAATAGAGTATTCATTTGAGTTGACGCTTTCCAGTAATATGTGGATGTTGGAAGACAACAAATTCTTTAATTTGTGCAGAAGTCCCGCATGCCAGACCTTATCAAACTTCTTCTTCTTCTTCTTCTTCTTATGTAGCCATAACATCCGATGGTCGATTTAGGCCGAACATATAATGCGGCGCCAGTCTTCTCTGTTCTTTGCTTGCTGGCACCAATTGGATATTCCAAGCGCTGCCAAGTTAACCAACACTTGTTCTTTCCAACGGAGGTTTGGTCTTCTCTTCTTCTGCGTCCTCTAGTGGGTGCCGAATTAAAAAATCCCCCTTCGCTGGAGCGTCTTCTTCCATTCGCTCGACATGGCTCAGCCAGCGCAGCCGCTGGATATTGATTCGTCTGACTATGTCAATGTCCGCGTACAGCTCATACAGCTCATCGTTATACCTCATTCGGTACTCGCCATCAACACGAATAGGTCCGAAGATCCTGCGTAGAACTTTTCTCTAGAAAACTCCAAGCATCCACTCATCCGTGGTGGAAATTGTCCAGGCTTCTGCGCCATATGTTCGGACAAAAATAATGGGGACCTTATCAAACGCCTTATATCGAGAAATACTGCAGAATAATGAGGACCTTATCAAAAAAATGTGCTTTATTTTAATATTTTCAAAGAATTTTGATAACAAACTAATGGATCTGTAGAACGCGACGTTTGTGCGAACTTTTTCAACTTTGGAGACCATGATAATTTGGGAAGTTTTGCATGACTGCGGAAAACAGCCGGTGCAAATTATTATGCATTAAGTTGCATCGACTTTTCTGACAAATTTCTCACACAAAAATCTGTCAAAAAGCCAATATGCGCCAATATTAATAGAAGAATCCATCTAGAGCGAAGAGTAAAGTGCTTTAAAAAGATTCCTGAATATCCGCTGGAATAATAAAAAAAAATGTTGGAGCTTATGTCATCACTTAGAGTTTTCAGCTGATAGCATTTGAATCTGAAATTCTCCACCAATAAATTGATATTACTGTCCGATCTCAATTTGAAATTCACCACCAATAAATTGATATATCTGTCCAATATCAATTCAACAAGCTTACGAAACTAAGGAAACCTGATTGCTTGAATAGGAAAAACAAAAAAATAACAAAATTAAAACAACAATAGCTCTTTCAAATAATTTTCAATTATTTGTGTAGCCATTCATCACCCATAAGCTGTTCATTATTATCATCATTTTGCAATAATGATGTTCTTTTTGAAAATCAAGAGGGAAAAACAGAAAAGAAAAGATGTACATATTTATAAATCAAATATAAATTGTATTGCAATTTCGTTTTTATTGACGCAACATATAAGAAACGAGATCTGCCCCAAACATATATAAATAAATATAAAAGTCTATGCCAAAAGATGTATGCATTTGTTATTTTGCTTGCTACTGTCATTGCTGATATGCTCTGCTGCCCACTTCTGAGTCATACAACTGAATGTATCATATAATACACAACTAGACTGCTTGACGTCAGGTTGCATTATTATTGTCTTCTTGTTGTTGTTGTTGTTTTTTTTTTTTTTTGCTTGGTCTTAATTCTATCAGTCGCGTACATGTATTTATTTATATGCTTCAGACAATTCGTTATGCTTTTTTTATTGTGTGCCATTTTTGGGTGTTTATAATGCAGAGATGTGAAGCATGAAAGAAGAAACAACAATACGTATGAATACGTCATGAAATAATGTGTGCATTGATGGATATTATTTTGAAGTGGTTGGCAATATTATAATAGCTGATGTAATTGCACACTTTGAAAAAGCATTGCCTAGTAAAGAGCAAATCATCATGAAAATGTAATTATAATTGATCGCGAATGATCAATGTGAATTTTTGACACACTATGCACACTCTCATTTGATAGCATCTGTGCAGTGTTTGAATTTTATGTGTTACATACCTGTAATCATGCACTTCTAATGCTTCTTCTTCACCATCAAAATCATATTTCTATATTGTTGGTCACCCTGTGACTGTTATTATTTGTGTAATGGGTACAGAAGAGAGAATTTGAATAGTTTTATCAGTTTTATTATACGTGCGTATATAATTATTTTTGTAAGTCTCCTATTGGAATGAGAATTCGAAATTCTGGCTGTTAATTGTAGATTAATTAATTGCGTAAGTATATTTTTTTTTGTTACACATTGGCTAAACTAGTAATTATATTAATATTGTTCCAATTCCATTTATTCATATTGACAGGTAGAAATTTATCACTTTTTGCGGGAAATGGGAATCATGTGAGTGATTACATGCAATTATTATTCAATTCCAACACACAACGAAATCAAAATACATTACAATTTCTACTTTCTTGTTTTTCACTTATACTTTGTAAAAGTTTTGTGTGCATTCTATCAGAGCTGTGATGACATTTTGAAATCGTCATCGCCGACGCTATATATTCTACACATCCTCCATTATCCGTTATGGTAATATTGCTGCAAATAAATTTAATTTGCATCACTTGACGCATGGTATTGAGACATTCTTTCCAAACGGCAGCGCGGGCGTAAAACTTATGCAAATTGAATTACGCCCATACAACCGGTGAGACGAACGAAAAGAAGTGTATGTACGTGTGTATGTTAAGAAGTTTGAACAAATTCACAAGTAAGAAACTTTATATTTAAGACAACTATCACCAGCAACTACATGACTAACATTTACATATATAAAAGTATATATGTCTGTATATATTTATTTCATCATTTGACTGACTTGTTCAGACTTACAATAGAATTGCTCACTTTTTATTCATTTCCTCATCTTGTGACATGCCTTTTGTGTTTGTGTGAAACAGCACATCACACATCAAGCGATCACCCACCCATCAGCTTATTAGAAAACTTTAAACTTTTTTGACTAGACTCTTTCGTTTCTCTCTTTTTTGAAGTTTTACAATGAATTGCGGTTGTAAATTGACATTTAATTGGTTTGTAAATTAGCTTTCTGTGAGTTGACGTGGGTTTGGATGTATACCAAAGGTTACGAAGATGTGACTATATTAACGAAAAAAAAACAATCACAAAACTACAAAGATGTAAATGTTAATTTAAAACTGATCGTATTCATTGAACCATTTCAATCAAAGTCAAATTGAAATTAATCGATTGCGGTACGGGGTGAAGAAGACCTGAGTACCCAAACTATCAAATTTGTTGTGATGTGCTCTGTCAGATGTTTGTCGAATGGGTTTAACGGTGAACGAAGGCAAGACGAAATACCTAGCGTCAACAAACAGAGAGTCCTGGCGTCTTGGACAGCACGTCGCTGTTAGCAAATACGCTTTTGAAGTAGTGAAGGACTTTTTCCATCTTAGAATCAGCAATTACGTCAGCCTGGAGATATTGCGAAGGATTACTCTTACTAAGAGGTGATACTTTGTACTAAATAAGCAATTGAGAAGTCGAGCCTTATCTCGAGAAACGAAAAACACACTCTACAAGTCTCCAATCATGCCTGTCCTTACATATGGTGCCAAAGTGTGGACAATTTCCATCTCAGATGAGAGAATTCTCGGAGTTTTCGAGAGAAAAATCCTACGCAAGATCTTTGACCCTATTTGTGTTGATGTCGAGTATCGAATAATGTACAACCATGAGTTGTATGAGCTATATGCCGACACCGTCATAGAAAGGCGCATTAAAATTAACGGCTGCGTTGGCTAAGTCATGTCGAACGAATGGAAAATCACGCTCCAGCTAAGATGGAGTTATATTCCGAAACTATCCTCCGGTGGAAAGATCAAAGTACTGGACAACTTGTCAGCGCTTGGAATTTCTAACTGGCGCCACCTAGCGAAGGAAAGAGTTGTCTGGCGAAGCATGTTAGATTCAACCTAAATCGATTTTCGTTTGTAATGGTAAGCTTTGTCACAGGTCTCTTTAAAGAAATCCGCGAACGATGGTAGAAATCTGAACACAGATAAAATCCATACTGTTTGACTACTCTTATCTGAGCGGCGCCAGGTAACATAAGGTCTACCAATTCCTCGGTCTGTTTGCTGAAAAGGATTCAAGCGTAGATGCCTTCTTTGACACATTATCGGCGTCCAGTGCCATTTCCTTTTACGGATTTCGAGTGCCACGTCCAGCTGGTTGCTCTTTTTCAGCAGTTCGGCGTTACGAGATCGTTCGAGGCAAGAAAATGCGAAAAATACGTCGGAGACAACGGTTAATGAAGGTTTGGAGGCGTTTCGTAATCATCGCAGTAACTTTCCAGGTGGTGCATCCATACAGCAAAACCGACTTTACGCTTGTGTTTAATATGCGTAACTTGGTGTTGAGGTTGATGTTGTTATTTTGCCACAATGATGCGAGAATACCAAAGGCAGACTTAGCTTTACCGATTCTGTATTTAGCATCCAGCTCGGAACCACCGTTCGTAGTTATCATGCATCCAAGGTAGCAAAATTTTTTCACGTTTTCGAACTGCTATCCGCCAAGGGTCAAGGGCTCCAAGATGGCTTCGTGGAGGTATAGCACTTTGGTTTTTCCAACATTTAAGACCAGTAGCTCTCAGCTTCTCCTGCATGGCTTGCATTAGCAGCTTCAAATCGCACACTTTGTATGTAAGCAAGCAGATGTCATCAGCATATGCAAGATACCTTAGGAAGGTGTTGTTTATCTACCACTGTATGCCCCTGTGTTGATTTTCTTTGCTGAAGGCGGCACCTAAAAGATTAAAGAGATCTGGTACAAAGCTCGACAAAAAAGTGCTGCGACAAGTTTCTTGTCCGCCGGACACCCCATCGATTTTTGTGATGCTGTCAAAGCTGATTTTTGTAGTATAAAATCGGCAATTACAACTTTCTTGACTTTTGTAGAAGCAAAGTAGTCAAATATCAAAAAAAAAAAAAGAAGGTTCGCGAATGTTGGTTCCATCCCTTTGTTCCTTCTAAGGTTATAAATAAGAATATTCTGTCTGATAGTGGCATGCCACAAGTAAGTTAGAAGTGGGCCTATTACATTTCCCATGCCAATGAAATACCTTCTAATACCTGTGAAGCAGAGCAACAGTCTGCTTAATACCTTCGATAATATACCCCGAGTGTAACATCCCCCATGGTGTGCAACAGTTTGCACGTAATAACTACTAGCAATCAACAACACGGCATAGACAACAAAAATAACATAATTCCATGAACAAGTCTGAAGTCTGAAGATATGTTATGTATATGCAGAAGCTCAAACACACTACAACAAATTGTTATACTACACGTGTAATGGAATTGATTGAATTTGACGCTTCATTATATGGAAAATTTAGATGCAAATTTTTGGGGTAAGGGAGCCAAACAAATAAGGAAGAATTTTAGTTGCACTCTATTTAAGACGTATATCTTACACGTGGAGAGAAGTTAAACCAGTGAGTGCATATTGTATGCACAATTGTTATGTAGGTACCCACAAATAAAAACACAGGATAACGAACGTCATTTTGTTTGGCGTCCGTCATCACAAAGCAGTCAAAGCAATGAACCCCTGCTGGTTTTTTCTTTTCTTGTAATGTGATATGTATTATATACAAGAAGAGTGAGTTCAAGTAAGTAGAGATTGTAGAGATGGGGTAGAATTGTGGCTATTGAACTGTTGCTTAATTTGAAGGTCATTTATAGGTTACATCGTCAGAGTTCAACCATGCTAAACGAATGAATGCAAGTGCATGTATGCAGAGATTTATAAATCATAGAATAAAATTTAACATTTTATTATCATTTGGATTTTTTCCTTTAATAAAATCAAATTTGCACTCAATTCAAAGTTCACATTTGTTGAGTTGCGAGTTACCATTGATTCTCATTGCATTGCAGCAGCTCAGTCATAATTTTCAACTACTGCAGCTACTGTCTAGTCAGCATATGTAGTAAAGGAGGAGAGAATAATATTGTATTATAGTAAAGCGTTCATTGAATTTTGTCCTTCTATTGCAATGCTAAAGGACGAATGCACAATAATCGCATATGCTGTGCTGCAACCAGTGCAATCATTGCAGCGAACGTATATGAGCTTGTGTGCTCACCTCACTAACAATGCTAACAATGGAGTAAATTTTTATTTTTATTTCATATATGAGAGTACCTAACTCATTGGACATTAAAATACGAATAAACAAAAAGTGTTGCCAGAAAGAAACCTCCAGATTATGGCGGAAATACGACTATGGATGCGAATATCACGCTCAGGTTTCTTTTTAACCTAAAAAAAAAATATGCAAACTAACCGAAATTTACGTTTTGGCGGTAATTTGACCACGAATCTCGCGTCAGCGGCTCAAAATCTAAAGAATCTGACTCCTCCGGTTCAACAAACATCCCTGGATTCGAATTTAGCGACTCTGATCCGTTGGGCATTCTATTTTCAGTTATTCTCCATCATGCTCAGGTTTCGTTTTTAACCTAAAAAACCTGCAAAAATAACCAAAATTTACGTTTTGGCGGAAATTTTACCATGAATTTAGCTAAATTTGAATTTAGCGACTCTGATAAGTTGGGCGTTCTATTTTCAGTTTTTCTCCAGGAACAATAACCAAAATTTATGTTTTGGTGGACATTTTACTACGAATCTCGCTTCAGCGACTCCAAATCCAAAGAATCTGACTCCTCCGGTTCAACGAACATCCCTGGATTCGGATTTAGCATCTCTTATTCGCTGCGCATTCTATTTTCAGTTTTTCTCCATTATGCTTAGGTTTCTTTTTAACCTCAAAACCAAGCAAAAAGAACCAAAATTTATGTTTGGGCGGAAATTTGACTACGGATCTGGCTTCAGCGACTCACAATCCAACGAATCTGACTACTTCGGTTCAACGAACATCCCTGGATTCGAATTTAGCTTTTCTTCATTGTGCTCAGGTTTCTTTTTAACCTCAAAAAACATGCAAAACTAACCGAAATTTACGTTTTGGCGGAAATTTGACCACGGATCTCGCGTCACCGACTCTAAATCTAAAGAATCTAACTCCTCCGGTTCAACAAACATCCCTGGATTCGAATTTAGCGACTCTGATTAGCTGCGCATTCTATTTTCAGTTTTTCTCCATCGTGCTCAGGTTTCTTTTTAACCTCAAAAATATGCAAAAATAATTGAAATTTACGTTTTGGCGAAAATTTTACCACGAATCTCGCTTCAGCGACTCAAAATCCAAGGCATCTGACTCTTCCGGTTCAACGGGCGTCCATGGATGCGAATTTAGCTACACTGATACGTTGGGCATTCTATTTTCCGTTTTTCTCCATCATGCTCAGGTTTCTTTTTAACCTCAAAAAACATGCAAAACTAACCGATATTTACGTTTTGGCGGAAATTTTACCACGGATCTCGCTTCAGCGACTCAAAATCTAAAGAATCTGACTCTTCTGGTTCAACGGGCATCCAACTTTTGGTATTTTTTCTTAGAGCTGTGTTATTGCAAGCGTTATAAATTCTGTATTTTTTTATATTTTATTTTTTTTGTTTATCACGTTACTAGTATATTTATATTCTTCAACTCATACCCATGTCATCAAAGAAACTCAACTGCTTTCCGTTCAACAACCGATGCGCAGTCGACATCATCGCCGTTGTCATCATTGCCTTCTTGTCAAATACAATATTTATTTTCTTATTGTTTTCCATGGTTGTTGTTGTTGTTGTGGTAGTAGTAGTAGTAGTAGTAGTAGTAGTAGTAGTAGTAATAGTTGTTGTTGTTGTTGTTATAATATTGCTACTTTGTTGTATGAATTGCATCATGGCACAGACACACTTATGTGGGTGAGGGTGCATGAACCATTTACTGCTACCGCTACAGCTACTGCTACAGTATCTAAAGCAAGTCGTTTCATATGGAATATGTTAACATCAGCAAGTTTAAATTTCAAATTTTATTCGTTATTTTCTTATTTAACTGCAAGCAACATAAATGAGTATCACGTTTGTTCGATATATAACTATCCAAAAAACAACCCTGGTAGATTTTTAGTGTATGAATGTCTTTCTGATTCTTCGCTCCTTTTAATGAGCATGGATAATGCTCCTTTGCCCTGACCACAAAAGGGTTCTGGGCCTACAAAGGGTGTTACTGCTCCCTTCCTGGTAAGCCTATCCGCTAGATCGTTACTTCCAACTCCAATATGTTCTGGAACCAAAGGATCCATAATTGGTTATTTTCATCAAGTTTATTCAGCTTGTCAAGACATTCCCACACCAGTTTTGATTTCACCTGGTTAGACGTCAGTGCCTTGATAGCAGCCTGACTGTCTGTCAGGATTGCAATCCTTCTATTCCGGTATTGGCGCATGATGTTGAAGTGGACACACCTGTCAATTGCATATATTTCCGTTTGAAAAACAGTAGTAGTATTGTTACCTAAAGCCCCGAGTATTTTATCCCCGGGCCGATCACTTCTGCACCGGCCCCTTCATTAGTCAAGGAGCCGTCCGTAAATCATGTTGTCATGTTCTGGTTTATCCCGTATGTTTTAGATATACCTTCCCATTTGTTTTTACTATTACTGATCTCTGTTTGGAATCATTTGGCACTCCGACTTCAGGATGTTGTTTTATTAGAACATCATATTTCTTGCGCTCCATACATCTGCCTGGTCCGCTATCAACAGCAGTCATTCTCATGATAGCCCTCTTTGCTTGGGACTGTAAGTGAATGTGAAGAGGTGTAAGTTCCAAGAGAACTTCCAATGATGCTGTTGGATATGTACGCATAGTTCCTGTTATACCGACGCATGCTAGTCTCTGAATCCTGCCCGAGTATGGTGGTAACAGTTTGAAGCTTTATGCAGTTCTCCCAGACGACAGCTCCGTAGATGATCATAGGTATAACGATTACAGTGTAAATTTATATAGATTTTTAGAACCTTTCTGTGAGTTGTGATTCCTGCAACCCCAAAGTACTTATTAAAGATCATATTTTGTTGAGGCAAGGAATTTGCCAAACACCTCTCTATTTAAGTCCCTCATTATTCGTGTCCTAACATATGGCGCAGAAGCCTGGACAATTTCCACCACGGACGAGAGGATGCTTGGAGTTTTCGAGAGAAAAGTTTTGTGTGGAGGATCTTCGAACCTATTTGTGTTGATGGCGAGTACCGAATGAGGTACAACTGTATGTTCTGTATGAGTTGTACGTTGACATTGACATAGCCAAGCGAATCAAAATTCAGCAGCTGCGCGGGCTGGGTCATGTCGAGCGAATGGAAGAAGACGCTCCATCGAAGAGCTATTTAATTCGGCACCCGCTGAAGGACGCAGAAGAAGAGGAAGACCAAACGATGGAAGGACCAAGTGTTGCGTGACCTGGCGACGCTTGGAATATCCAATTGACGCCAACAAGCGAAGAACAGAGAAGACTAGCGCCGCATTATATGTTCGACCGTAATCGATCATCGGTTGTTATGGCCACATAAGAAGAAGAAGATTTTAAAAGATCATAGGGAATTACATTGGAATTTATTAAATTTTAAAAATTAAAAATCTTGTTGAGGCTAGGAATTTATCAAACAACCTCTCCTATATGGCGAAACTTATTACAATCGACTTTTTACTAACTCCCCTATAGTACATAGTATTCCATGGTCGTTTATTTCTTTTACTTTTATTTTCCTTCCCCTTTCATTTTATCGTATTTTCTAAATCTGAAGGTGAACTTTGTATGTTCTTTAGTGTAGAATGGGGAAAAATGGGGAGAAAAATATAAACCTTATTATTGTGCAATATTCATACATGAATACACTTGCATATCTACGGAATTAGCAAAATTTTCATTCAAGCTTGAATATATGATTTTATGTACTTATTCCATTTACACATGCATCCATTCACAAAGGTGACCTTTGCTATGAGTAAATGCAAATTTTGTTAAATCATTTCATTCAATATTCATAATTCGATCGAATAATTGCCCCATTGTAAGAGCTCATCTGTCGACTTATTTTACTTGAGCTTGCCCTAATTAGGGGTGTTGTATGTGGCATCGACGAAACCTAGCAGAGCCTTCGGTAAGATAAGATACTTCTTTGCCCATATATACATTCTGTCCACAAGACCTTGTGGCCTCCGTGATTCTAATAGCACAGCCCCACAACAACAAAAAAATACAAAAATGCCCGAGGAACCTGAGTAATCACTATGGCATCGAATTTGGGTCGCTGAATAGTAGTCAGATTTGAGCCATCACTCTCAGATGTCTTTCGAACCTCAACTTCTCAACTAAATGCTCCTTCACGCTCAGGCCTTTATTACACTTTACTTTGATTTACTCTATTTCCATATACTAAGTTGTAGTTGCGGTTTTATTGTTACTGTCATACTGTCATTGTACTGGTACGTTGTTGTTTTACTAGTCCCTCTCTCTCTCTCTTCATACTTACGGACGAGTACATACCATATATTTGTCACATTCAAATATACAAACAAACGAGTAAGTACTTACCTACTAGTTGTAAGTACTCGTAGGTATATACATATTTTGTTGTTGGTGTTCTCAACTGGCAACTTGCAATTGCTTTATTGTCGTCGTTACTGTCGTTTTTCATTTTGTTGCAATCGTCCGCTATTGTCGTCTTCATCGTTGTCGTCGTCAGCGCCACCATTGTTCTGAGAATTCTGATTTTCTGAGTTAGACTTCCTTACAAAAATTTTGCTTTCTTTCCTTTTTAGCAAGTCTAAGGACTTTCGTCTGAGTGCTCGTACTATAATTTATATCAAAAAGAGTAATATTTTTTTTTCGTTCTTTTTGTTGCTGTAGTTGCTGTAGTGGGATGATTGTGTATCGTTAAATAAAATTTATGTAAAATTGAAAATGATGTAGTATTCATGCAACCTCAAAAATATAGAACATAATGAACGGTTTATTAGCTACAATTACACTTAAAACAGTTGTAGTGAAATTATACATATTATTGGACGTTTGATATAGTTCAATTATGAAATTGCCT
Organism: Megamerina dolium; assembly: GCA_963854835.1. Lineage (NCBI taxonomy): Eukaryota > Metazoa > Arthropoda > Insecta > Diptera > Megamerinidae > Megamerina > Megamerina dolium. The sequence continues at coordinate 71,014,522 of OY978528.1, read as the reverse complement.
GAGCTAGAGTTAGATGCTACCAGCAGAAATAGATGTTGGAATAATGTTGATATATGGATCTTAAAGAATAATCGAAAAAAATTTTTTTTGAATTAATGTCGAAAAATGGTTTGCAATAATGCCGAAGAAGAAGAAGAAGAAGAAGAAGAATAATCCAGAAAAAATTTGTTACTGTTTGCAGATTATTGCAAAAAAATTGAATTAATGTGGAAATAGTTTTGCAATAATGTCGAAAATATTTTTGAATTAATGTCGAAAAAAGGTTTGCAATAATGCCGAAGAAGAAGAAGAAGAAGAAGAAGAATAATCCGGAAACAATTTGTTACTGTTTGGAAATTATTGCAAAAAAAATTGAATCAATGTCGAAAAATGGTTTTCAATAATGTCGAAAAATATTAGTCACTTTTTCGACATTTTCGCAAAAGTTGAAAAAAATGCCCAAAAAATGTATTCAATTAGATCAAAGATTTTTGCAATTATATCAAAAAATATTTCATCTGAATTAATGCCGAAAATTTTTTTGTTAGTTTTTTTTTGTAATAATGTCGAAAATATTTGTCACTTTCTCGATATTATGGCAAAAACCTAAAGTAATGTCAAAACTTTGCAATAATTTCGACAAGCAAAAGAAAATGCTTTGCGTGAAATCTGCATTTATGTCAAAAAATATTTTACCGGAATTAATGCCGATTTTTTTTTCTTTTTTTTTGAATAATGTCGAAAATATTTCTCACTTTTTCGACATTATTGCAAAAAATTAAAGTAATGTCAAAGCTTTGCAATAATTTCGACAAGCAAGAGAAAATAATTTGCGTGAAATCTGCTTATGGTCAAAGTATAATCATGTTGGATTTATCAGTTATAGTAAAACGCTTAGACCACCTTTTTTCCCCCTTGTTCACTCCTCTTGGGACGATAGGGCCTCAACAAGACTCTTCCATCGTACACGGTTCTGTGCTGCTATTTTTGGGCCCTCGCATGTTGTGTTGACATCGGCAAGCTCACGCAATATCAATCTACTCCAAGTATTTTTTTTTGGCCGACCTCTACCTCTGCTCCCTTGCGGGTTCCAGTCTAGTGCCATTCTTGTAATGCAATCTGAAGGTTTTCTTAGCGTGTGACCTATCCATCGCCATTTTCTATTTTTGATTTGCAACAGGACGGGTTTTTTATTCGTTAGTTTCCACAGCGCGTCGTTGCTGATAGTGTTCCGCCAGAATATTCTACAGATGATGCGGGGGCATCTGTTGACGATAGTTTGTAGCTTTTGTGTGATGGTGTTAGAGATCAGTCATGTTTTACTTTACGTACTGACAATACTGACTTCACACATGAGCTGAATATTCGCAGTTTTATGCGCTTGGAGATTCGCAAGCTCGCCCACACTGCATGCAGCCGCCCGAACGCTGGCCTTGCTTTGTTTAATCTGAACTTGGCATCTTCATTAGCTTAACTCTCATGGCCTTGGTCTTTGCGATGTTGACCTCCATTCCGACAGTACGTGCCAGCGCGACTAAGCTGTCCGCCTTCGCTTGCATGTCGATAAGTTTGTGTGAGAGGAGGCAGATGTCATCGGTGAAGTCCAAATCCTCCTAAAACTCCATGCAACAACTCTTCTATGTCCAGAACGATGACGAAGGGAAGGAGCGACAGGGGGCAACCTTGCCTTACGCCCGCATTGATAACTTAGACAACTTAGACAACTTTACTCAGGTTGAATCATTTCAGCGTGAATGACTGCAAAGCGTTTGATGTTCGATAACTATGTTTCAAGTTAAAGTTTGATCAAGTTGGATCTTCGAATCAAACCTTCTAGTCAAACACCTTCAAACAACTTTGATCAGATAATTGTCGCAAAATATTTTGATGTTTTTTAACTATTTTGCAGTTATATGAGAAAAAAATTTTTCAATTTCTCACTCTCTCAAAGTTTGATAACGTTGTATCACTCTAAGTAGTAATTGCAACATGTTGGTGGTACACATCAATATAAACATGTTTCATGTCAGATATGAATAGACATGAATACACAAGCAATTCATTTGTAATTACATCGGCAAGGAGTAACAACAATGCGGTTTTTTCTTAATTGTTTATTTTTTTATTTCAATTATGTGTACTTACAAATATAATTATGTATTAAAGTACATATTTTATACTGGATTTGAATATGAATGTGTGTTGCATTTATTTTTGGGATGATGCTTAGACAACCAACCAACCAACCAACAAAGAAACATACAATACAATACGAAACATCATCAACATAATTATTTGGTCTGATCACTATGCTATCATAGCGTTGCATCGTTCATTGTTGCCGTCTCTCCCCAAAAACACAACAAAATTATATGCGTACCAAGATGTGTGCATTTTCGAAATTCGAATATATAGTCCTACTATGCAGATTTTGCAGGTTCCCATTTTTCTTCATAGTTTTGTGTTTTCTAAAACAAAAGCACAAACAAATTTTTGAGTTTAAAAATAATTTCACACAAATGCAATATATGATACTAGTAACAGCAGCAGCAGCAGCACCAACAGTAGCGTCATGTGGCGGGTTGTTGTCTTCTTGGGCTGCTCTCGTACTCGCCGCACTAACAAATTGCTGTTTTTATGTGGTCTATTCTTTTGATTGTGTCTTAGCATTTCTTTCATTTTTTGTATTTTTGTACCTTGAGTTTTTTTGTTTTTGTTTTTTTTGCAATTTAATTTCATTATATTTGGAGACAAAATGGGAAATTCATTTGATGATCATAGAATTCATTTTAGTTGAGAACGACGCATGTTTCGGAAAACATTCAAATCGATACAGAGATATAATTGCATTTTATGAATACAAAATCGGCAATAATTTACTTTAATTTAATTTTCTAATTACGCTATTAATGAAATGAGTATGTTTGAAAATTGTCCAAATATTTGCAAAGACGACTTAGGGCAATGAATACGCGCTTTGTTTTTGATTTGTTTATTTTTTTGTTGTGTAAATTCATCAATACTAAAATTCCATACATCGTCATTATTAGTTTGGAATTTGTCGTCAATAGCAACAGCAATGTCGACGACTTTTTCGATCTTTCACCCTTTTTCAATGCGCAAAGGGTGTTCTAGAGTGGTGTAACTGAAATTAAATACTAAATAATACTAAATAATTATCCAAATGATTTGTATTTTAGTTTTATGCAATAGAAAATTGTATGCTATTTAATGTGTGGCAACAGCAAGTTCTTAGTGCTTACTTTTCCGCCGCTTTTCGTTCGGATTTGATTTAAAAAAAAAAAAACACATAAAATTTAGAGAAATCTTTATTTGAGTCGATAGAATGATCTATATAATTCAATGTTCAAAGATGATTCAACATTTACATGAAATGTTGAACGCGGCTGCGCCTCAAATGGTTCATACGATGGATCCAATTCTGGCATACTCTCTCCAACATATCGGCCGGTATCTCATGAATAAATTCTTCAATATTGGCTTCCAGTGCGTCAACCGTCGCTATAGACATGAGCCTTAAGATAGCCCCACAAAAAATAGTCTACAGACGTTAAATCGCACGATATAGGCAGCCAATTGACCGGCCCCAAACGTGAAATAAACTGTTCACCGAACTCGCCTCTCAATTGGGCCATTCGCGTGCTGTATGGCATGTGGCACCGTCTTGTTGAAACCACATATCAGCCAAATCCAGCTCTTCCATTTTGGGCGAAAAAAAAGTTTGTTTTCATCGCACAGTAGCGCTCGCCATTCACAGTAACGTTGCTGCCTTCGTTGTCATTTTTCGGGATGAATTCGCAGCTCTTGCAATGCTTCTGGCTGCTCTTCTCACTAAATAAGGCAATTTTGATTGTTCACGTATCCACTCAATCAGAAATGAGCTTCGTCGCTGAACACAATTACCCGATTTTCACACTTTCTTATCCGAGCATGAATTTTGATAATAAAATTCAATGATCAGCAAGCGTTGTTCGTTCGTAAGTCGATTTATGATTAATTTATAGACCAAACTGAACATGTTTGACGGTAACATGTCACACGAAAACAGCTGAGCTGCCAAAAATAGTGTTGTCAAAAAGAAAGTTGCTAAAAAATCACCCTGTCAAATTGTGGATCTTACTGACTCTTTGGTATTCCATTTCTATTGGAAAACTCGACAGTCCAAAGCAATGAAGAAGCACCCTCTACCTTTATACAAAGAATTTAAAGTATTTCTCTCTCTCTCTTGGATCAATGTCAAATAGTGTATGCATTTTTGTTATATGCTCATTCGCTTACGGGCTCTCATAGATCGAAATGTCAACGCTATAATCGAAAAGGTATTATTTGTTATGTACCGCATACTCGAAATTGCTCAATTATTGCATGCACAACTTAATGACAATACTTGATTGACAATTCCTGAAATATTTAAATATTTAAATTGCTTCTGATTAGATTGCTAAATTCAAGTTTGTGTGCGCTTTGTTCTTGTTGGTTTTCGTCACTATCATAGTGCTTCTTATCCTTGATGCCACGTCACAGCACAAGAATGTGACGTATTATTTGGAATTTCACATACATATCGATAGTTATATGCAACATGTGCTACGATTTGTTTTTAGAAATATCTTTGTGCATATATTTATGTACTAACTGTACTAAATATTTTTATTTTATTGAAATTTTTTCGCATTTTTAGTTTTATGGCGTATTTTTATTGTTAATTTATAAATAAAGTGCAAAAAATTGGCGCGCGTGTGTGTGTTTGTGCGATTCCTAAAATAGTTCGTGTAGCTATGGAATTTGGCGTATGTTAAAGAAAAAACAAATATTATAGCAAAAAAAAAAAAGATATATCGGAACTAGCAAAATCGGTAAGTAATATTTTGGAACGTTATGTAAAAGTATAAACCATATAAAATATATAATTAGGATTAGAAATACCGAGTTTCAACTTGATAATCTTATATTTAAGTGCACAAAGTGTGAAAACATACATACGGAAGCATAAGTTTATATGGGAGGTAGGCGCAGGTAGGTTTTTATTTGATTCAGCCTCTTTTGTAATATATCAATTCTGAGATCATATTAACCTTACTCGTCAAATTTTAGCTCAATATCTTTTTAGGTTCGTGAGAAAAATTTAAAAACGCACATTCAGCACCATACTTTTGTATGGAAGGTAGGTAAGATTTTTATTCGATTCAACCTCTTTTGTAATATATCAATTCTGTGGTCATACCAACTTTCCACACCAAGTTTCAGCTCAATAGCTTTATAATTTCGTGGGAAAAATGTAAAAACGCACATTCAACACCATACTTTTGTACGGGGACTAGGCGTTATTTTCATCCAATTGCTTCCATTTTCTAATGTATCCATTTTGTGTTTCTAGTAACTTTCCGCAACAAGTTTCAGGTCAATAGCTTTGTAGTTTCATGAGAAAAAATTAAAAACGCATATTCAACAACATATTTTTGTATGGGAGGTAGGCGTAATTTTTATACGATTGCGCTTTTTTTCTAATGCATAGTTTTTCAGATCAGAATAAATTAATGTACCAAGTTTTAGCGTGCTAGCTTAATATTTTCGTGCAAAGAGTGTGAAAACGCATTTTCAGCAACATTACTTATATGGGAGGCAGGCATCCAGTGTTGCATTCAATTACGCCAAATTTCAAACATATCTATTTTGTTTTAATGTGGTGATTTTTTTGTTGATCCACATATGTATGTATTTATGTCAGAGACAACAGATGTACGTTTATTCAAAAATAAGTTTTCCATTTTTCCATTTTATGTAAAATGTCTTCAAATGTAGTACCTACAAATATTGTTTCAGGACAAAAGTCGTTCTGATTACAATCAACAGAATTAAACAATTTAAAAAAAAAAAACACGCAAAAATGCACAGTAGCTAATCTATCTGCTTATTATGTTGTGTTGCTCATCTATAACACAACATTGCCGATGTTGATAATGATAATGTTGATGATGAGAATGTTGACAAACATGTTGATTATGTTGATGCTCAAGTATGCTTGAATACTCTGCTGTGATACTTATGTCAACCGGTTCTACGGCGATGATGATGATGATGATGATGATGATGATGATGATGATGTTGTCAAACAATAAAAACGAATAATAGCATATACAAAGGGGACTGACACCGTACTGTGTTGATGAATAAATACACCGCCGCACAGATGCATGCATTAAAACAAAAGTTCTCGTCTCTCTCTCTCTCGTTGTTTTAGCTCTCTGTCGTAAAGATTTCGATCGTATATTGTTACGCATTATTAAAATTGGCTGCTGTTGCTCTGTTGCTGGTATTACTTTGTTGCTGAGAATAAATTAAATATTTTGTTTATCAACATGAGGCGATCGTGATGTGACGTGACGTGACGACGATGTGTTTTTTTATTTTAATTTGCTGCTCTTTGATTCACACGAAATTATGATTACTTTGTCTTTTTGCATTGCGATGCTTGTCATACAATTGTATTTTATCTTCGTCATTTCATCAAATTGTGTCTACTAATAATAGGATTTGCGAGTAAGTGAAATAGAAAATAGAAATTCAATGGTTAGGTACTACGAAAGGTTAGTGATTATGATTTTCAATTCCACCGCACAAGTATGTAAAATACAATAGGCAGACATAGTATAGATATGCTTGCTTTCTATGCAATAATTTCAATTTGCCTACACAAATCCCAACCTGAATCTATTCCTGTAGTACGCATACATAAATTTTTACAAAAAGTCTTACTAAGTGCTACGAGTACGAGTACTTACCTACCAACCGGCAGACTGTATGAACAAATATTTCGTTGTCATCATCATCATTGTTGATTTTGTTGCTGTTGTTGTTACAAATTCTTATTCTTCTGTTTTTTTTTTGTCGTTTGTCGTTGTTGAGATTGTTATAGTCACCGCATCTTGTAAATAACAATAATTTGTGTTCCAATTTTAGTTGTTTAGCCATTGCCATGTTCTGCCATGTTTCATCATCTGCCAAAATAATATAGCCACTGCAAAAAATCTTTGTAATAAACGCAATTTTTCTTCTTCAGCTAAGGCGCATGTCACGGATTTCCAACTCTAATAGTCGTCTCCAGGTGTTCGCTAGTCTACGACTTCCTTGGGGGTTCCAGTCAATCGCAGTCCTTGTTGGGTCGCCGCTCTCTCTCTGCGCAGAACGTGACCGATTCAGCTCCATTTTCTTTTGGGGATCTCCAATTGAACTGGTTTTTGCTGGGTTCTGGCCCATAAGACAGCGTTTGATATAGTATTTGGCCAGTATATTTTTAGAATTTTTCGTAGGTATCGGTTTACGAAGACTTGTAGTGAGTTTATATCAGCTGCTGCCGCATTCCACGTTTCGCATCCATATAATAAAGATAATATATTCGAAATAGTATATATATATATGATCCTATGGCTCCGTGGGGAGCAAAGGGCCGCAACAAGGTTCCTTTATTTCCCTCTGTCAAGCGCCAACAACTCTATTTTGCTTCAGGTTTTGTTTCACTTGAATACATCAGCTTCCAGATTCCTCCTCCAGGTCAGTGCTGGACGGAAGCCTTAAGCGTTCCAGTCGATTGCGCTGCGGGTGATGTCGTTTTGGTCTCTCCTTAACAAGTGCCCGATCCAGCCCCATTTCCTTTTCAGGATTTCCAAGCGCATTGGTGTCAACGGTTACAGCGATTCCACATGTCAGTGTTTGAGATCGTATCGGGCCGGAAAATTCTCAATATCTTACGAAGACATTGATTGATGAAAACCTGCAGCGTTTGGAGATCAGAGGCTGCAAGGTTCCAGGTTTCGCAACCGTACATAAGAGTGTACTTCACGTTGGAGTTGGAATATTTCGAAATAGTATCCATCGACTGAAATATATATTATATACACTGTTTTTGCACGATCAACAATTGCATTAAATGAGTGTTTTAACAGGTGCAAAAAACAGGGTTTTTTTTTAAAAAACGTCATCGCTTTCTACACACAAATTGACCACCTTTCAGGCAATTTGTGGATAACACCCCAAAAAAAAATTGATCCTCTTTTGAAGAAAACCATTCAGAGACCCAATTTTCCATTTTTCCAGATGTTTTGAAGTGTTGTTTCTTAAGTGTGTGACCCATCGATGAAAACAAGTGGTAATCGGAAGGAGCCAAGTCTGGTGAATACGGCGGGTAGGGTAACAAATCCTATCCAAGCGATTTGAGCGTCTCCTGAATCGGTTTTGCTTTATGTGCCGGTGCACTATCGTGGAGCAAAATTACCTTACCGTGTCTTCTAGCCCATTCAGGTCGTTTTTCGATCAATGCATGTTTAAATTGATAATTTGTTATCGTTAGCGATCAGTATTAACAGTTTCATCAGGTTTCAGAAGCTCATGGTACACAAGACCTTTCTGATCCCACCAAACACACAGCATCCTCTTCTTTCCAAAGCGATCTTGCGGTCGATGTTGATGGTTGGCCTGGTGTAGCTCATGATTTTTTGAGTTTTGATTTCATGCTTCTGAAAGTTTTAATTACCAATCAATTTGCATTGAGTGTAAAACATATAAATATTCTAGTCGTTGTTATTCTTGCACTAATATATGTATCTATACACATATCAGTACGATCATATACATATGTATAGATACATTGTTGTTGCTTTTAATTCGAATACCACACGAAAGAGAAAAAAGGGATTTTAAATTTAGAAATTCGCATTTTTTGTTGTTGTACTCCTCACAGAAATAGACAAAACACGTTTCGTTGGAAGATATTATTGTTCTATGGTAATATTTCGCTGTCAAATTGATGGTATGCCCTCATGTATAATTGTATATATTGTATTTCTGGTGAGGGGGTCTAGTGGCCGCTGGCAATGCTATGGTATTAGACCACTTATTTCATTAGTTTTATCACATTCGATTATGATCATAGTTCGCCCATGATCATAGTTGCAACACGTTTGATGTTCTGCGAACTGATGTTGTATGATACAAAATGACCCTGTAGGAATTATGTATAAGCACGGAAAGGACTGGGGCATGTATTAATCGCAATCGCAGGTTTTAGTTATATTAGTAAAACAATTTTGTAACGTATTGATAAAGGAGAAATACAACGAAGTACTAAAACATCAAGGAGTAGTAAATTTGGGTTAATTGACACACATTTTATTACCGTAAATTTTTATTTTATAACAGCATCAGCCATATTTGAATATTTTGAAGCCACTTCGTCAGCTATCTATAAAAAATTCAGCTGTATTATTTCTTTAATTATTCTCTATAATTTACTTCCAGGTTTAGACGGGTCAATAGCAGCATTTTTGGAATAAGTGAAAGAAATAAAAAAGCCCAGAGCACAAATAAATTCTGTAATCACTTTCAATACATATTTGGCATTTTAAAATTTACATATTTGTACCACAATCTAAAGTAATTGTGGTGTCGATTGGCGTCTTAGCTCATTAAGACGCTGTGGCCCCCACGCATGCAGCCAAAGGCGCCGCGGGGGCCCGCTCTTTGATAGCGTTACTAATACCGCTTCTGGCAACCACAATTTTGTGGTCAGTTCAAGCCCTCGCGGTGCCAATTAAACAATATAATAGCTTATATATGAGAAAAATATACTCTATGGAATCTGTAAGCAACGTTAGCGGCCAACAAATTGTCTCAACAAGCATACCAACAGCAGCAACAGCAACAATAACAACAGTTGCGAAAACACCAATAAATTTATGGCATATGAATAGTGCTGCAGAAAGAAATAAAAGAAAATTTTTGAAATGGTACAGATTAATTGGAAACGTCGTCGGAAACGGAAATATAAAAATAAATCGTATAAGCAATACGTCATCCGATTGCAATCGCAGTGTAATATATAATCGTAGAGCGAGTGCGAATCGAGCAGTGAATAGTACAAATGTTATAATTAATAATTGTTCTAGCGAAACGTGTAATAATAATAGCAGCTATAATAGTGAGAGTACTAGTGCCCGCACTAGTTATATTACTAGTCGTAATACTAGTCATACGACTAGTCATAGTACTTGTAGTAATAGTAATCATAATTGTTCCATTTGCAACACTAGTCATAGTAGTACTAGTTTAGACACTAGTAACTGTACTAGTTCTATTGCAAATCATAGTATAAGTGTAAAAAATATCCAAAATACGCATCAGAGTGAAAAATTGGTGAAAAATCATTTGAAACATTTAAATGTGACACCAATAGTTACAACATCTTGGCAACAAACGCTACCAAAAGCACATATTAATCAAACAACATTGTTGCAAAGAAAATTGTATACAATCGAAACAAGAACGACGAATAAATTTGCTGCGACAACAACAACAACAACAACAACAATAGCTACAATAGCAACAACAACGACAAGAATTGATTACATACTAATTAGTGACTATGATCAATTGAGAGAGCAAACATTTTGGCAGAAATACGGTGAGTAGGTAATGTAATTTTCTTATTTATTTATTTGTGTTAATTATTTTATTCAATTTATTTTTTTTTTTTAATCTTTTTATAAATGCTTAAATAATATAATTAAATACGTACACCCTGTTTGTGTACATTGTCATCCATCATGTTGATGACGGCGATGTTATCGACACACAGTGTTTCGCAACATGTTTCAAAGATATTGATGAATGTTGTATTTTTGGAAATATATTGACACTGACAGTTTTTCAATCTAAGAGAGTGATGTTGCTATAATTGATGTTGCTATTCAATTTAATTTAGAAAAAAAAAGGAATTATAATAATTAATAAAAACTCTAATTAGTTTCAATCGGGAATCGAACTTATACACACATATTAATTTTTGAAAACGAATTATTAGATTACCCAAATTTCGAACGGCCATCATATAAATAAGTTGTTTTTTAGAACCGAATTGGTTTTGTTAGCTCTTCTAAAGGTTTTTGCCTTACGTTGAACTGGCCTTGGTACTGAAAATGTTGCCCGAGGACTATTAGCTCTGCCAAAGTGAGTCATTTGAAGAATATGAAAAAGCAGAAGCAATCAACATAGCACAAAAATTCCTCTTTTCTCTAACGTTTTCCCCTCATACGCTTTTATAAAGGCTTTTCCAATCATCCTATATAAAGTAACTTTACATTTTGTCGTTAAATATTGAATAAATATTAAATATTCTATTTTTATACACTAATTATACATATATTGTATGATGGACTCACTATATGACGACGAGTTGTCGATAACATGTTGCTTCTAGTACTTTATTGTCAATATACATACTATAATTTCAATATACATAGCGATGATGATCAGTCAACCAGCAGACAGACAACATAAACGCATGTATGAATGCATGTAACTATCATGTCTGATTGTCATGTTGAGCTGCAATCATTTAATTCAGTCTCAATGCTTTTACCTACGGTCTCCATATTGTTTTTTCTCTCACTCCCTCTCTTATACACTTTGTGTCTCAAAATACATTGTATGTATATACATTGTTGCTGAACATTTTGAAAGGCACCACCGTTAGCAAAATGGCACACTACAACCTAAAATGTCCAACCAACCGACCAACAGAGACGAATAAACGAATGAAATTAAACCGCAACCAAACAACATGTTCCACCTACATAAAGAACGTACATACAAGTACGATATCATCAACATGCATATATGCATTAGAATTTTAAACTAAGCAACAACGTTGCTGACGTCGTTGCTGTGGCTGTCACAACTGCATCAATAGACAGTGACTGCCGCCATATACCACATGTGGTGGCGATTCGTTGTGGTGGTTGTTGTTGTTGTTGTTTAACCAATGCTGATTTCAGTATGCCATACCTTACAACAATCGTGCATGTTGATGTGGATATTAGAGTTCGCTGTAGTTGGCAATTTAGTGCTTTTTTAGTTTTTGTTTTGTGTTGGTTCAAATTTTTTTTTTTTATGTTTAATGTGGGCTCCAACAGCGTCAGACTGTCTGGTATGTCTGCGTTCTCTCCGGTTTGGCCGTTAAATTCAGACATATATATGTATTGTATATATTTGTATCTAGTAACAGCGTGTAGGTGTTTAGTGATTGAGTAAGAGCATGAGCTCTGGCCGTTATAAACATGTGACAATCTTCTCAGGGAATATAAAGGTGAACCACTGAGGAAACCATATTTAGGTACATATGGCTTTTTTTATGCATCAAAGAGCTCAGTAAGTACTTACTAAATAAAGGTATTTAATATTATACATGGAGCACTACTTTCACTAAACATAGCACCTATAGAGTACCTACAAATACTAAATGTAGATATTACTTTTGATTTATCGAACACTATTATGCTTTAGTAAATGTAATACCAATAATTTAAGTACTCCCAATTAGTAAATGTATCATTTTATTGGTATATGTATGTCATACAAGAAGTATACCTACGATCGATCATATTGCGACTGCTTCACCATCTACTTTAACCTGATAAAACTTGCAAAAATTCATAAAATCCAATGAATTATACATCCACCATAAGTATGTCATACAACGATAGTATTCAACATCGAACATGTTGCAACATGTCCAATACTCTTTTAGCTCCAACATGATTTTCAACCAACATGACTTCAAAATCGAACGTACTGCTTCACTATCTACTTTAAGATGATAAAACTTGTAAAAACTAGTAAAATCCAATGAATTATACATCCACCATGAGTATATCATTTAACTATAGTGTCCAACATCGAACATGCTGCAACATGTGCAATATTTTTTACTTACTTTAAGCTGATAAAACTTGTAAAAACTAATCAAATCGAATGAATTACACATTCACAATAAGTATGTCATACAATGATAGTATCCAACATCGAACATGTTGCAACATGTCCAATACTCTTTTAGCTCCAACAAGATTATCACCCAACATGACTTCAAAATCGAACGTATTGCAACACTTCTAATATTATTTAGAGTAAATTTATGTGTAACAATATTGTGGAACTACTTCCTGCAATAAGTGAATATCATCAAATCTTCAAAAATTGATCTAATCGATTGATTTGCAATAACCAAATATATTAAATGTGTTACACAGCAAGATTATCGAACATTAAAGCTATTGCAATTACTTTTTTACAATAATCGAACATTATAGAACTTAATCTAATCCAATAATCCATGTTTATGTAGTACTAATATCATATGTGGACTAGTTTGGGACTAGTATTCGTATACTACTTACTTACTTACTTATGTGGCCATAACAACCGAATATCGATTTAGGCCGAAAATAACATGCTTCGCCAGCCATCTCTGTTCTTCGCTAGCTGGCGCCAGTTAGAAATTCCAAGCGCCGTCAGGTTCTCCAGTACTTGGTCTTTCCACCGGAGGTTTGGTCTTCCTCTTCTGCGTCGTCCTCCAGCGGGTTCCGAATATAACACCTTCTTAGCTGGAGCGTGTTCTTCCATTCGCTCGACATGACCTAGACAGCGCAGCCGCTCATGGTTGTACCTTATTCGGTACTCGCCACCAACGCAAATAGGTCCAAAGATCTTGCGTAGGACTTTTCTCTCGAAAACTCCAAGCATTCGCTCATCCGAGGTGGAAATTGTCCAGGATTCAGCGCCATATGTTAGGACAGGCATGATGAGAGACTTGTAGAGTGTAGTTTTCGTTCTTCGAGAGAGGGCTCGACTTCTCAATTGCTTACTCAGCCCAAAGTAACACCTGTTAGCAAGAGTTATCCTACGCATGATCTCCAAGCCGACGTCATTACTGCTGTTAATGCTGGTTCCAAGATAGACAAAGTCCCTTACTACTTCAAAAGCGTAGTTGTCAACAGTGACATATATTCGTATACGTACAATTATTTGGAGCCTTGTGAGGGTAACTGCAACATTTAAATACCTAAAGTTTATATTTTGGCTTACAACAATAGTAAATATCTTATTTAAATAAAAAAAACGAGGCACCAATCGTGGTGCAACTGTTTTTCAGAATATTGCAACATGATCAAACTTCAATCATATAACAGAAACAGTGAAAATCGAACATGTTGCCACATCAGACATACTGAATTGCTTACGATTATCCAAATTAATCAAACCAATTGACTAACTGCTCGAATGTAACCACATGGAACATGTTGCTATGCTTTACAATAATCGAACATAATCAAACAAATTGAATAATTGGTGCAATGCAACCAAATTTATTTTATATACAAAATAGAACACTGTTAACGCTCATTAGAAGTGATCACATGAGGATTGACTCTTCAAATGAATTTATTTATTAGCATTTTATGCAAAATTACTTCTCCTCAACATTGCCCACAAAGACGCCAAATAGTAGCCATCACTATTTTTTATTACAAAATTTTCAATTTGTCCAAGGGCACATAGAATCTATTTCAAGTAAAAGAAATCCTCGTAGATATATTACGACACTGCATATTGAAAGAATTGTAAAAAATGAACAATCCCAAGAGGATGAACAAATGCCACATGCATTTGTGTTGATGAAACGATGTGTGTATTTGGATGACACCGACTCAAATGAACGTATTGTTACAGTTGACACTTTTTTCTTTCGCCAATCTACTTGCTATTACTTCTCTTTTTGTTGCAAATTAGAAAGGACTGCGTTGCTCTTCTACGTGAAACTAATGTCTAGACATACAATGGACTATGAGCTTTTGGTAACAATATGTGAGAGATGAGTGGCGAGACGAGACTAATGCATCAGACCAATCATCATTGTCATCATTATCATCATCATCATCATCATACATAACAACAGAATACCGTGACAGCAGTTGATCAAATTGTAATTGATTTATTGTGAGAAAAATATAATATTCTTCAAATAAAAAAAAAAATAAAAATGAACTAAAAAATACACAACATCTGCAACGGATGCGATTGCCTTGGCAACATTTTTGCTTTCACTGCGTGCAGTCAGCAGCCGTTTGATCCACACCATCATTCATTACTCTACATATATCAAATGTGAATGCTCCAGGTACACCAGTCCAGTACAACTGGTGATAGCATTAAATGTACGAGGGCGGTCCCAGAACTACCCGATCTAACAAAGAATACCCCAACAAATTTGGGAAAATTTTTCTTTATTTCTCAATACAATCTCCTTTTAGCTCTGTGCACTTTTCCCAGCGATATTCTATAGCTTCGATACCCTGTTTATAGTATGAACTGTCTAGCTCATTCAAATAGCTATCTACCGCAGACTCCACTCCTTCATTGTTTACAAATCTTCTACCACAAAGCTATTTTTTCAAATTTGGAAATAGAAAATATGAAGAAGAAGCTAAATCTGGTGAATAAGGTGTGTGCAGAAGCAATTCGAGCTTTAACTCATTGATTTTGGCCATCCCAATAGCGGATGTCTTTCGTTTTCGCCAAATGTGGACTTTTTTTTTCTTTAATTTCATCACTTAAACGCTGCAACAAATTAGCATAATACTGGCCGTTGATTGTTTTTCTTTTTTGAAGATAATCAATAAAAAATTATCCCACATGCATACCAAAAAACAGACGCCATAACCTTCCCTGCAGATGAAATTATCTTCGCCTTCTTTGGACACGATTCTCCCCTTTCAGTCCACTGTTTTGACTGCTCCTTTGTCTCAGGTGTGAAGTGGTGGACTCATGTCTCATCCATGGTTACGAATCGACGCAAAGACTCGGCTGTATTACTGTGAAAAATCGCCAAACAACAAACGCGGCACCCATCTTGCACACAGCTTCTTCATCTCCAAATATTCGGTCAATATACGATGTAGGGCACTTTTTGAAATGCTTGTAATTTCACCTAGCTCACGCACCTTCAGCCGGCGATCATCCAATACCATTTTGTGGATTTTCTTAACCGTTACTGGCGTGGCCACCTAAATTGGTCAACCACTACGGTGTTTGTCTTGTCAGCTCGTACTACTTCGTGTAAAATCTGCCACCCAATATTTTATGGTCGTAAACGAAGGAGCAGACTCCCCAAGAATAGAATCTAGTTCGACTTTAATATTCGTTGGACTGAGACCATTCAAATGAAAGTATTGAATTACATAACGGTGACCAATTTTTTCCATGTTTACAAATTCATTGATTATGGACCGGTGGCATCATTGGACCGTACTTTTTCAAAGACGACGAAGGCAGGAACGTTACTGTGAATGGCGAATGATGCCGTGCGATGATGACAAACTTTTCATTGACAAAAATGGAAGAGCTGAACTTGGCTGACATGTAGTTTCAACAAGACGGTGCTATATGCCACACAGCACGCGAAACAATGGCCCAATTGAGAGGCAAGTTCGGTAAACAGTTTATTTCACATTTGGTGCCGGTCAATAGGCCGCCTAGATCGTGCGATTTAACGGTTTTAGACGATTTTTTGTGGGGCTATGTCGCGGGTGGGTGACGTAGCTCAGTGGTTAGTGTGTTCGCCTTCTGATCTGTAGGTCGTGGTTCAATACCCGGCTGATGCATAACAAATTTTATATCGAAAAGATTTTTCTTTCGAATGGTACCCACCTCTCGGCAAGCAATTGGCAATTCTTCCGACAGTAACAACTTGCCATGAAAAAGCTTCTAAAAAGAACTCTGTGACAAAGCTCAGAAAAAGTGATGTCACAAGTGTTCTGCCGTTCGGAACCGGCTAAAATAAGTAGGTCCATTCTAATACTGTCCAAAATTTAAGACGCACAACAGTAATAGAAGAGAAGCTCGGCCAATGAGCCCTTTGGGGCTTTAAGTGCCACATATTTATTTATTTTTATGTCGCGGCTCATATCTATAGCGACAAGCCCGCAAAGGTTGGCGCACCACTGGAAGCCAATATTGAAGAATTTATTCGTGAGATACCGACCGATATGTTGGAGAGATTATGCCAAAATTGGACCCAGCATATGAACCATTTCAGGCGCAACCACGGTCAACATTTACATGAAATCATCTTTATACATTGAATTATATAGATCGTTCTATCGAGTCAAATAAAGATTTCATACATTTCTCTAAATTTTATGTGTTTTTTTCTTAATCAAATCCGAAGGCACTAAAAAAATCACCCTGTACTCTCACGTGGTTAATGGTCTACCCAATCATTTCTCACTGCTTGTTATGACACTCACTCACACATTAGTCACCTGAGTTCGAAACCAAAACCACACTGATTGTTACCACACTTTGATTGCGGCACGAACACGCGATCTTATGAACAAAACTCCCAATAGACTCATACAACAATTGTTTTGTAGATTCAATGTTTAGATTCATTTAATTGCATCGATTATAGTGCAACACAACAACAACAACAACAAGAGCATTCTTATTTTCTAACAAATATGCCGCATTGCAATTGCAAATGCAAGTCTTTGTCAAGCATACTACGTACTACTACATACAAGGACCAGCCAGCAGTCGATTGACAGGAACCACCACCAGCAATGAAGCAACATGAAGATTTTCTCAGAAAATCAAATCTCATATTTGAAATGCAAAGCCTTTCTTTACAAAACAGTACGTCTGTACACAATATTGACTGCCTGTAGCGAATATTTATTATACTTTGATGCAACTTGGGTCGGCCCGTCGGTCGGGGGTTGGTTGGTCGATCATCACGACACAACAAACAACATCAATTTTGCGCGAGCTAAAACTAAATCACAGAACCAACAGTAACAATAACAACACCAATCATTAAAAAACGAATACAAACCCAAGGGGGGGGGGGGGGGGGCACAGAATACAACCCAAGTATGTAATAATACAAAGTAATGTGAAACGAATCCAACAAACAAGCTAACATGAAATGGTTGAGTGGAAACGAGTGGAAGCGAACAAGTGAATGATTGAGTGAGTGAGTGAGTAAAGAATAAAGAAAAATTGGAGAAGAAATTGCAACCGATAATAATTATTTTTATGAAGTCTAGTCTGTGTCTAGACTATTTTTTGTCTGTATGCTGCTGCACCAGAAGTAGCAAAGCAGCTACTGTGTCATTGTTTTCGCTTTGATTCCAATATGTGTTTGGTTTCCTTCTTTTGCCGCTTTTTTTGTTTTGTGATTTGTTTGTTTGTTACTCACACACACACCGAAAGAGACAAACAATAAAGCTTAACAGGCCAATTGACTGAATGACTAACGGATGGATGGATGGATGGATGGTTGGTTGGATGGAATACTATGCACATAATGTTTGTTTGATTTGCTTGGTTAGTTACTTGGCTTGACGTTGATGGCAGGCAGGCAGGCAGGCAACAGAGACAGATTGACTTGTGCTGCCTTTTGTCTACCGTTGTCTGCAATTGCAGATAATCGCGTACATGAGAAAGTTATCCGTTTGAAAATACCCTTTTTCAGTGACTGAATGATTGAGATGGTGGTTGTGGTGGTGTTGGTGGTGGTAGTGGTGTCATTCATGAATTGAAATGTTATTATCATTTGCGATTGCTATCATGGCATCTTCGTGTGCATATTATGTTATTATTCTATATATATATATATTCCAATTATGGGTCTAGCACATAACATACATACAAAACTCAGCAAATGATATACATCTCATGTTGGTATGGATACAACTAATTTTATCAATTATCACACTACCACATGTAATCACTGAAAGAATTGAATTTAAATACATTATATATTAGCAATGTTGATGAATTGCATCAATTGTTCTAAGTTTGATCACATTTAATCACGTTTAATCACATTTGATCAAGTTTGATCACGTTTGAACATTACAAAAAATGTTGCAACATATTATTTGATGTTCCCTATTCTACGAGATCATTTAGTTGTTGTTGTTATTGCTGGTTCAAATAATTGAAGTTTTTGACATTCGGTCATTTCCAACATGTTAGCTGTTCTATATTTGAGTTGGATGTAATTAGTATAAAGGTACCATGGTGAATCATTACAGTGACTTTCGCGACACACACTAAAAAATGTTTGTAGGTCAAGTGTACAGAAATGATGCTCGTAGCATAATAAACATTTCTGCATACTTGCCATCGAACACGACTATGTCTGATCATGTTGGATCTTGGAGAAGAGAATTGTTGTTTCGTTTCGGTTCATTTGTTTAAGTTTGTTCGTTTTAAATGCTTTCATGTAGTTCTTTTCTATACCTTTGTTGTATTATTATTGTTAATGGGGATGTAGCACCGTGACCTATAAGTTCTATCGTGCCGCTCTTCATTTTGGTTCAAAGTATTTCTGTGAGTCCAACAACCTCTATGAAGTGTAGTATTGCGCCTATATTCCCGAATCTGATTGCTCCATCAGTTAGTAGTTGTTCACCTAAGTGTTTCTTTCGTTTTTGCATTAGTGCGGGGCACACCTGCAGCAGGTGTGGTTTCGAGATTTCATCCTTCTCCCCGCAAAACCTACAAATTTCATTAGAGTAAATTCCCAGTTTTGCCAGATGACAGTTCAGCCTACAATGTCCTGTCAGATTTCCTGTAATGATTCTTGAATTATTCTTGTTTGGTTTCACACAATCCTTAAATCTATTTAGGTTATATGTTCCTAAGAGTGACTTTGATTGTATTAACCTCGGTAGATTGTCCCAATATTTGTCGCAGTACCCGTAACACTTGTGGTTGGCCCTCAGAAGTATAAGCCGTAGGGCTCATATCCTCTAACAAACTTCAGTCTGGTTTCGCGTGGTCTACTTAATGCACAAGGAGTTTGTCCTTGCTCCAACGTCACGCTCGCTTTTGATTTGATTTGATTTGATATCTTCTGCTTCCCTAAAGATTTTGGAGATGTTGCACTTTCCCAATATCCGCCGAAGGGTTCCGGGCCTACAAACGGGGTTGCTGTTTCCTTTCTAGTGAGTTCATCTGCTTTTTCGTTTCCTGTAATTCCCACGTGACCTCTGGACACCTCTCATAGTATCCACACCTGATTGCTTTCACCCATGATGTTCAACTTCTCAAGACACTCCATCACCAGATACGATGTAATTTGATGAGATTTAAGTGCCTTGATTGCTGCCTGGCTGTCAGTTAAGATAGCCATTCTTCTGTTCCGATAGTTACGTGAGGGATTAAACTAGACGCACCTGTCAATAGCGTAGATTTTCGCTTGAAAGATGGTCATGTTTTTTGCATAGAGTTTCCGAGTATCTTGCACCCGGCCCAAGTACTCCCACTCCGGCTCCTTTGTCTGTGAGTGAGCCATCTGTGTACCATTCTGTCATGTTCTGGTTTATCCCATAAGTTTTAGATATGCGGTCCCAACTCTTTTTATTACTGCGTTCAGTTTTAAACCTTTTTATGAAACTGAACCTTACATGCATCGGGTCCGTCGGCATCATGATTTCAGGTAGCCGTTTCACAAGAATATCAAACTTCTTGCCAGCAAGGTGCCCTCCCATATTTCCTTTAGACATTCTTAGAATCGCCCTCCCTGCCTGGGACATAAATATGAAGGGGTGTGAATTCCAAGAGAATTTCCAAAGATGCCCTGGGACATGTCCGCATTGCTCCTGTGATGCATACACACGCTAATCTTTGTATCCTGCAAAGTGTGTTGGTGATCCATTGCTGCATTTTACATTTCTCCCACACCACCGCCCCGTATGAGATCATAGGTCTGACCACTGCTGTGTAAATCCATTATCCATCTTTAAAACGTTGGCAATCCGTCTGCAAGCCATTGATGATTCTTCGTACTTCTTGTGGTACCTTATAAAATTTGTGGGCTCACTTTAGCCCAGCACATTAGATTACAAACAAAACTAGCCTTCACATAATTTACACACTCACTAAATATTTCATTATCCACTGTACGAGTACGTGCGACTTTGCATCACATTCACTTAATTTGATTTAAATTCCTTTCGCCTACTACGATACTACACTCATTGCCATAAATTGAAACCTTGTGTTCTTGATTACACTTTATAGGTAACATTCAATTTTTTGCTTCTCATGGTTCTTTCTGTTTGTACAAGCATTGGGTAAGATAAAAGCTGACCGCCGGACGGCTGCCGCCTTTAATTTGCAACGCAATTACAAACATTTTAATGCAATTAACACACCTGTGCACGCTTTGAATAGGCAAGATTATGCGGCACGACAAGTAAGTAACCGAGCCAATGCCGAAAGCATTGCAATATGGTCGCTGTCGATCGGCGTCTCCATCGTCATCTTTATTGTAAATGTTTGTGTACGTTTATAATTTTGTCGTTGCTGTCGTTGTTATTTCTCTGATTTTAGCCGACCAACCACCAATCAACCAACCAAGCATCCAGTATGTTATCAGCATGTGTAAAACTTTATTTTTCTTTTTTTTTTCTTTAATTTGCCGCCAGAACGCAAAAGATATCATTCATTCTACGGTTGAGTGCAATTTTAGTTGGTGACAACACCGTAGTGAATTATCTTGTGAACTCGTAAACTTGGATTTGTTGGATTTTTGTCGCACCCTCTTTGCTGTGGATTATCGAATTGGATAATATAGGTAGCTATGTCCATGAATTTACTTCAATATTTCAAGACGAAGCTGAACATTAAGCTACTGGTCTTGCATTGCAAATGAAAATGGTCATAGTCGGTTTTCGAAACGCCAGAAAGCTGCGTTCCAAAACGTTTATTTTTATTTTAGCAAAAAGAATTATTCCTCCTGGAGAACCTCCAAAAATTCCAAATTCTTCGAGAAGATCAAGTGTCTGATGGTGGTTTAAATACTGTAGCCTCTTGTTGACGTAACAAAAATGAGAATCTGGTTACAGATGTCCAAAGAGTGCTGAGCTTATGGACGGAACACTTCTCCACGTTATTGAATATCGACGCTTCTAGTAATTCCGCCAATGGAGGAATTCCCGATCTCCCCAATCCGAACTCCCGACCATGACGAGCTTAGAAATGATATTTCTAGAATGAAAATCAACAAAGCTGCAGGTGCTGATGGCCTGCCTGACGAGTTTTTTGAGACCGGAGGCGATGAGCTCCTCACCAGCATGTACGAGCTCATAAGCAGAATATAGCTGGATGAAAGCATTCTCGATGATTGAAGGCTCAGTGTTCTTTGTCCCGGAATTGGAGTCCCCACAATTTGCGCCCACTATCGTGGAATTAGTCTTCTTAGCATCGCATATAAAGTTCTATCGAGCGTACTGTGTGAAAGATTGAAACCTCTGCTTAACAATCTAATCGTACCTTATCAGTGTGGATTCAGACCTAGTAAATCTACTATCGGCCAGCTTTTCAGACAGAAGCAGGAAACAAGAAAAGCAGATTGACACACACCATCTATATGTTGGTTATAAAGACGCCTACGACAGTCCGTTAAAGGATTAGCTCGACACAATATTGTCTGAGATCAGTATTCTCGCGAATCTCATTCGTATTTGCCGGATGAGACTGTATATTTCCCGTTTTGCGGTGAAAATTGGAGGATGCTCTCCTCGCCGTATAATACTAAACGGGGTTTCAAGCACGGTGATTTGTTATCGTGCGACTTTTTCAATCGCATTATGGTGAATATGGTCTACGACATAATGGCACTATCTTCAACAAAAGTGTCATGCCGATGATATTGACATAATCGGACTTTGACAATCTGGGAACCAGCATTAACAACAGTAATGGTGTCAGCCTGGATATATTGCGAAGGATCCCTCTTGCTAACAGGCGCTATTTTGATCCAAGTAAGCAATTGAGAAGTAGACCCTCTCTCTCGAAGAACGAAAACTACACTCCACAAATCCCTCATCATGCCTGTCCTTACAAATGGCGCCGAAGCTGAAACAATTCCCACCTCCGATGAGAGAATGCTTAGAATTTGCGAAAAAAAAGTCTTACGCAAGATCTTTGGACATATGCGTTGGTGGCGAGTATCGAATAAGCTGAAACTATGAACTCTATGAACTGTATGCCGACACGGACATAGTATAGAGCATCAAAATTCAGCGGCTGCGCTGGCTAGGTCATGTCGAGCGTATGGAAGAGCACCCTCCAACTACGAAGGTATTTTTTATATTCGGAACCCGCTGGTGGTCGACGCAGAAGAGGCAGACCTAATCGCCTGTGGAAAGACCAAGTACTGGAAAATTTGATGGCGCTTGGAATTTCGATCCGGCGTCAGCTAAAATCACAGTAAATTCGGTCTAAATCGATTTTCCTTAGCCACATATGGTAAGTAAGCGAACACTTAAATTTTATGTACGAATGAATAGTGGAATATCTCACGGAAAACGTACTTGTAAATAAGCGAAATGCGAACTCATCTCAAATGCTCTGTTGATGCTTCCAGTGTTTTGTTTGATGTCAAACAATGACATGTTTTCTCATGTTTGATGTGTGATGCAAGCACTAGTAGGTACCTACATAAAAGTTGCATTATGTTGCTGGCAGCGGTATTATCACTTAGATTTTGTTCCGCAGTCTTTGCAACCCTGAGAGACAAATGTCAATAACAAGAGAACAAAGAGAGCGTCTGTAATTTAAACTTACTCGTAGGTGAAACCAAAGCAGACAAACGGATTAATGTCTACCAATAATGCAATTGGCAAATGAATTTTGTATGTAAATAGTAATCAAATATTCTTGTACTACATGCTTGTGAGTATATTCGACATACAGAAACATACTGTCACTCATGCTTGTATTGTTTCCAAAATAAAATCACAAATTTGATGAATAAAAAGCAGAACAACAGAGGGCAATATAAATTCCAAATTATTGTTACTGTTGTTGTTGTTGTTGTTGTTGGCTTACTAAATATAGAGGCAACTAAAGAGAGCAATTTCCATTGTTGTTCTTGTTGTCGTCATTAGTCAAATAAAAAGCTGCCAAAATGTTGCGGCATCAACCAACAAGAATGTATATTGGTTGTACGAACACGAAATAACAACAATAACAATGCCAACGAATATGTAGATGCATATGAGTATGTCCAATACAACCAATGATTGTGATGTTTATTAGAGTGGGTACGCTCACAGACAAATTCTGTTTAATGACGAGAAAATATTCACCATAGAAGAACCGTTTAATAAACAGAACGATTGTGTGTATGCTGGGTTATCCAGAGAAGCATACCAACTCATCCCGAGGATCCAAAGAGGCTACCATCCTGCGTCTGTAATGGTATGGTGAGGAGTGAGCTACGATGACATTACCAAGCTCTATTTCTGAGAGAAAGGAGTAAAAACACGGCCAAAGTACATTAAGCGACCGTCTTGAAATCCATTGTGAAGCCTCTCAACCAATCAATATTCGCCAACAAGCCGTGGACTTTCCAGCAAGACTCTGCTCCCACTCACAATGCAAAAACGACTCAACTGTGGCTAAAAGCCAACATTCCGGACTACATATCAACGGATGATTGGCCAGCTGGTAGTGCAGACCTCAACCCGTTGTATCACAAGTTGTGGTCCGTATTAGAGGGCATGGCTTGCTCTGCTCGACACCCAAATGTTGAGTCGTTGAAGCGAGTCCTTGTCCGTGC
Source organism: Megamerina dolium (assembly GCA_963854835.1). Lineage (NCBI taxonomy): Eukaryota > Metazoa > Arthropoda > Insecta > Diptera > Megamerinidae > Megamerina > Megamerina dolium. Next base: position 70,990,050 of record OY978528.1, on the reverse strand, counting down.
AGTCGACAATTTCCCCATGCATGAAGTTCGTCTCGCGATCGATGTGTGGCCAGATCGTCTCAAGTCTTGGTGGAAGGCAAATGGAAGTCGAATAAGTTTTTCTAAGATTTGTAGCCGTAGAATAACCCAATAAAAAGAGGAAAAAAAAGTTTTGAAAAATATTAATTCGTTTTCATTTGGCGTCGATTCTTCTGTGTACCAATATTTATGACTTGACTAGATATGTACCGTTGGTCACTTCAAACTTTTCTGGCCAATAATGGGAACATTTTCTGAAAGGAGTACTGCCTGATTACACAGTTTCAGCTGGTTTTATTCACACTTCAGGAATAGCCAAAAACAATCTGATTTCCTTCTCGGATTAACGCCATTGTCATCAAGTTTCTCGCGACCTTCGATAAAAATCTTCAGAAATGTATAAAAATAGGAAGTTCGATGAATCAGACTAACGGATTAGAAGGCGCTGAATTCGAATTCTTGATTGTGTTATCGCTCTCGCTTTCAGGTTTCTTTCTAACCTCAAAAAAATGCAGAAATAGCAAAAAGTGGGTGCCGCAGCTCAGTGGTTAGTATGTTGGCCTTCCGATCTGTAGGTCGTGGTTCAATCCCCGGCTGATGCATAACAAATTTAATATCGAAAAGATTTTTCTATCGAACGGTACCCACCTGTCGGTAAGCAATTTCCAATTCTTCCGACAGTAACAACGTGCAATGAAAAAGCTTCTAAAAGAACTCTGTGCCAAAGCTCAGAAAAAGTGATGTCACAAGGGTTCTGCCGTTCGGAACCGGCTAAAATATGTAGGTCCCTTCTAATACTGTCCAAAATTTAACACGCACAACAGAAATGGAAGAGAAGCTCAGCCAATGAGCCCTTTGGGGCTTTAAGTACCACATATTTATTTTTTTTTTTAGCAAAAAGTCAATGTTTTTGATCAAATTACGACTTCCGATGAATTATAGTAGTCACATTCTAAGGATTTTTGGGGTCACTGAATTCGAATTTTTATGAATTTTAATGAGCTAGACAGTTCATAAACAGGGTATCGAAGCTATAGAATATCACTGGGAAATGTGGATAGAGCTAAAAAGAGATTATGTTGAGATATAAAGAAAATTTTTTTCCAAATTTGATGTGCTTTCTTTGCTAGTGCGGGTATTTCTGGGACCGCCCTGAATGTAGTCATCGAATCGATTAGATTTCTCCGGTTTCTTTCTAATCTCAAGAATACAGTATTTGCAATTTTTCCGTGGTTATAAAGTTAGATGGAGACCAGACTGACTACTTTTATTTTTTTAGGGGACTGTGTGCTCGGAACCATTAATACCAAGTACGTATGATGGAACTCAAAATGTGGCATGAAATTCATTTTAGATTTCTATTAATTCTTTGCTTTTTTATTTGATTTTGTTGTTGTTTGTTATTCGCTTAGCTAAAAGATATTTTTCATTAGAAAATAAGGACCCAGTCTAATATACAAATATGCCTATACAAATCACAGATGCAACGAATAAGCCGATCGGCCGCCGAACTGGCCATCAGCCGAATCAGCCGTGGTAGGCTTGCTAGACTAATATTAATGGTGATATCGTCTAGACATTTGGACAGACTTGCGCGTTGTTATGCGACGACCGGCAATTACATATGCATACGTATGTATAGCTACATGTGTGTATGTGTGTGTGTGCGTGTGCGAGTGTATCGGTCAAATATTTGTGCACAAGTAGGTATTTATTGCCTTTGAGAATTTATTTTTATTTTCTGTATTTATACACTTGTTTTCGTTTCATCGTACATACTCATACCGTTGATATCTTGGTTTGGTAGTGAATGATGATGACGGCCAAAGATATACATACATATTGTACATATAAATGTATAATAAATTATCTGGAAGGCGAGAACTAAACAAAATTACGCAATACCAGAAGCAATCGTATGTAGTATGAGTAGTTCTGTGATAGCGTACGAAAAGAGACGAAGCGCGCAAATGCCGACATCAAAGGCAGATACACAGAAAAAAAAAACGCAAACACACACACACACCTCAATATTCATTCTAAACAGACTTCCGTCATGCACCTGCCTTCTTTATGATAATTAGAATATTTTACTTAATAATGATGATGGTGATGTGGATGATGATGTGGTGGTATGGCAGTAGCTGGCAATTTTTCGTCGAATTTTTAATTTTTCTTGAATTTTATTGGTTCATCATGCCATTCATGGAATCGCGTTGATAATTATCATTGACATATTAGATGACTGTGTGTGTGTGTGTGTGTGTGCATATTATTGCAATATAAAAAAAACCTTACCCTATTCAACGTCCATTCCATTTCGTCAATATTTTCGCTTAGTGGCACCACCTAATCATGGTCGCACAGTGTTCCATTGAGCGCTAAAATTTGGGAATATTTATGAATTGTGTATTTTAAATTATTTTTAACAATTTATTTAAAAATATCTGTAACCTTAAAATTTAATATTAAATTATTTACATATAACGAAACATTGTGGGTCATAAATTGTAAAAGTGACATAATTCTAAACGTCATTATAGGGAAATGCCGTATAAAAAGCAGTCGTATAGGGGGGTATCATTGTACTAGAGTTTTTATGAAGGATTTTCAACGTGGACTTGGCAGTTTTTTTGGGTTTCCGGAGAATTGGGAATTAAAAACGTTAAAAACAGGGATGGCAAAACCCACAAAAAACTAATTTGTATCGATTTAAAAACAATTTTTTTACTATAAAGAAGATCAAAAAAAAAAATCAACTCAAAAAATCATGTTTAGGGTTAATGCCTCTTGATTTTCTCTTTTAGTTTTAAAGACATATTTTATTGACCATTTTTACGACTTTGGAGGTATTATTTGGGTAAAACCAATATATTAGTTTTCGTAATACGGATTCAATAGCCTTTACAATAAGCCATTAAACATAAAAATCAGTTAATATGTACTATGTTTTTAAGCGGAATCAAATTCAGTGACAAATTTGAAGAGAACACTGTTTTCAGTATTTTTGGTATTCAGTGTATTGAAAAAAAAAAAAATGAAATTTAGTAGACATATTATTTCCCATCCGGTCTCTAAAAGTAGTCAAGTTAACGCTTCTTTTGGATCCTAGAACGTCAAAATCAATTGACGTTTTCCTTTAAAGAAATAGCTTAAAAATGGAGAAACTAGGAAAAGTGCACCAGGTCACCATTTTGCAAGACATCACATATTTAAATGGTAAAAAAATTAAAAATCGACTATTTTATACATTATACATTAAAAGAAAAAGATTCACTCCTGGGGAATTTATATTCCCGTTCGGGTATTTTTGCAAGATCTCACATATTAAAATGGTATACAAATTAAAAATCGACTAATTTATACATTATGCATTATAATAAAGAAATTCCCTCCTGGGGAATTTATTTTCCCGTTTGGGAATTTTTTTTCCCTGAAAAGGGTATTTTTGAAAATTATTTTTAATGCTTTTCTAGCATTTTTAAACATCATCTCAAAAACTGTGAATATGGCAAAACTAACTATAACTTAAACTCACTTAAACACAACTGCCAAGTATTGAGGTGAAATATCATATTAACGATAACAGTTCGGTATTCGGTGTATTTTGTATAACGAAAATCAAAATTTTACATAAGCGACTAAGTAGGACTTTTTTGAATAAATTAAATAGAGTGAAGCTCTACATTCGGTAACGGTATCGAATTTGCTTTTAATCAGTTGCCTACAAAAGTTGTTGTTTTAAAAAAATATTTTGTATTTAAAAAGAGATAAAAATTGTGCAAGAGCTTCACTAAAATCTTTCTTTCAATTTTGCCATCGCTGATGTGAAGTTGTACGATGGTGTAATGCATCAATCGAAGAGAAGCATTTTCCACGCCAAATGCTATCGTCATTGCTTAAAATCGGCATCGAATCGATCCAACAGCTTTTCAAGGTGAAAGATGTGAATGACATTGTGTGAATCCACGAAAACAAACTGTCGCCATTAGAGTCGCTTTCTTCGGTTTCCATTTAGAAGGGACTTACTTATTTTAGCCGGTTCCGAACTCTTGTGACATCACTTTTTTGAGCTTTGTCACAGAGTTCTTTTAGAAGCTTTTCTATGGCAAATTGTTACTGCCAGAAGAATTGTCAATTGCTTGCCGACAAGTGGGTACAGTTCGAAAGAAAAATTGTTTCGATATTAAATTTGTTATGCTCCAGCCGGGTATTGAACCCATGACCTACAGATCAGAAGGCCAACACACTAACCACTAAGCTATGACACTCACTCACGGTTACCAAACTGCTCCAAACCCCCTTTCTGTTTGCAATTGAATCCGAATTGAAGTACTGGTGTGATGACCACCTCAATTGGTTAAACAGAACGACAACCGCGGAACTTATGCTGGTGGTGAATGATTCCAAGCGATGATGAAGAGCTTCTATAATACATTTTAAGGATTTGTTGGTTGGCATTGTGATTTCTCTCTTTATGAGCTCACAAAATTCACTTTTTTCCCGTTCTTTGGCCATTTTTGGTCACAGCTTGTATGACAAAGTGACACTGTCAATTGTCTACATTGTCGTCAGCGTCATCGCCGCCGCTGTCATCATCGTCATCACCATCATATTACGTGATTTTATGTGTCCTTGAAGTTTATTCTTGTTTTCTTCTTTTTTGTGTTATTGTTTTGTTCGTTTTTCTATAATTTGATTCTTTTTTGCTGTCGCCGCTCTCATCTCTGTGCCCTTTAATAGAGCCTCCGTTATGCATAAATACATACATATACACCACACGTAGACAGACGCTCTTTCTGTCTATTTTGGTTGTTTAAATTTTTAGGGGAATTTAACACTTGCTGCTGTTGTTGTTGTTGTTCGCTTTAGCAATGCTATGCATATGGAATATGTTTTGTAGGTCATTAGGGAATGCTCTCAAATGGCATGTGTTGCTGTTGTTGTTGTTGTTGTTGTACTATATTGATTTTGTATTATATGAATTTACTGCTGTATTTCTTCATTCATTTCGGTTCTTCAAGTCAACTTGCTTATAAAAAAATAAAATTTTGATAAAAACAACAACAACAAAAATGACAAAATATGGAAAAGAAGAAGAAGAAGAATAGGAAGTATCTTAAAAAAAAATCGTAATTGAAAGAAAACAGGACAACAGAATCAAAAGAAAAATAATAATCAAAAAATATTCTAAATAAATCAACAGACTGTAAAAGGTATAAATTGTTATTAAGGCAATTTTGTGCGCATGCATGTGTTTAGAGGAGTGTGTGCGTATGTGTGTGTGTGTGTGTATATGTGAATGAAAAAGAATGAAAAGTTTACATTTTGCTCTCAGCTGCAGACTTGCTTTTGTTATGATTTTGTTGTTGTGGTTGTTGTTGTTTTTTTCATAGCAACAAAATGTTCTGTTTTTATTCATGACCTTGACATACGATATGGATTAGTTTACTGTTGTTGTTATTCAAAATATATATATATATATATATTTAGTATTCTATATATGTAGATTAATTATTGATTTTTTCTTTATTTTTATTTGATTAATTGGTTAATTTTGATTGTCAATCGACGTCATAATTAACAAGACCATAACCAAACAAAATAAGCAGTATTAAATAAAAATCTTCAAATATGAAGAGACGTTCACAAAAGATATATAATAAATGAAATTCTAACAATTATATAGTCGTATTAGTCGTATTAGAGTAGGTCTACGTTGCAATGAAAACTTACTGTTGCTTCGATTTTACAGTTCTGAGCTCTCTCTCTCCATCTCTCCCTCTACCTCTCTATCTCTATCTCTCCCTCTCTCTCTCTCTTTCTCTCCCTCTACCTTCCTCTATCTCTCTCCCTCTCTCTCTCTCTCCCTCACTCCCTATCTCTCCCTCTCTCTCTCTCTCTATCCCTATCTCCCTCTATCTCTCCTCCTTCTCTCTCTCTCTATCTCCATTTCTCCCTCTCTCTATCTCTTCCTCTCCCTCTCTCTATCTCTCCCTCTCTCTCTCTATCTCTCCCTCTTCCTCACTCTATCTCTTCCTCTCTCTCTCTCTCTTTCTCTCTCAATCTTCTTCTCACTCTCTGTATCTCTCCCTCTTTCTCTCTATTTCTCCCTCTATCTCTATCTCTCCCTTTCTATATATCTCTCCCTCTCTATCTATCTCTACCTGTCTCTCTCCCACTCTCTCTTTCTTCCTCTCTTTCTCTCCCTCTCTCTCTTTCTCTCCCTCTTCCTCTATCCCTCTATCCCTCCCTCTCTCCCTCTCTCACTCTATTTCTCTCCCTCTCTCTCTCTCTCCCTCTCCCCTCTCTCTGTCTCTCTCTGACGGTCTGTTTTCACCGTTATTTTACGGTTATTGTACGAAATTAAGCATAATCGGATGTAACCCACGACCACTTCCCCTACAAAAGTCGGATTTCATATATATATTTTCACATTTTCCACATTAGAATATAAAATTACCAAGCTGAAACCCATTACACATGATTTTTTCCATCAATGAACAAGCATCTTTGAAAATGGGTACTATCCAATGATTATGACTCCTACTTACAGCACAAAAGTATGACGTACCGCATTCTAAATATCCTTTTATATTCTTCTATAATTAAGTAAAATATTCATTGCTTCCTCAAAATCATTATTTTATTCAAAAAATTTCAATGGAATTTATATTTTGCTATTCGTCTTATTAATTTGTATTTTTGTTTTTGTAACTTCCAAATAATTTTGTTCGCCTAATGTAAATATTTTGCATCAACAATATCATCATCATCATCATCATTGTCATCATTATCAACATCATCATTGTCATCATCATCATCATCAGACAATTACTAACTTAAAACTTTACTTGAATGCATATTTTACTTCCTTACCACAACACGTTGTGCTCCTTCCGTTCTTTGCAAATGTCTAGACGGATAGAGGGTGCGTTATATGATGATTTATGTCTATGCGTATATGTGTGGGTGGCTGTGTATGTGTGTGTGTGTATATGCATGAATTCGTAAAACTTTTCCAAAATTCATTTAATCAGAATGGCATAGATTCTGTAAGCCGCAGTCAGCGTTGCTGTCATCATCGAAAGAGAAATTCTCAACAAACGTCAAACGTGTCTTATATTTGTCATACCTTAGTGTTGCCATAATATTTTGCCGTAACAAAAACACTTAGCTATATTTTCTATCATCTACCATATAAATCCCTTCACTGATTCAATAATTTTTCGATTTAGGGATTTTCTATACATCTGACCTCACTGACATATGAGTACGAGTACGGCAGAGTACGCACCAAATCACAATTGTAGCGATACAGCGTAAGGGTGAATATGAATATTCATATTCATATTCATATGAATATGTTTGCCGAATAATTTTCTGTGAAATTTCAAAATGACTTCAACTGCGACAGATGTCAGTTGTTTAACTATTCTTCATGCTTCATGCACCTATGTACTTGCGTATATTTTTATACAATACTTAGTAAGTAGGTAGAAATATCGTGCTTCATTGCTTTCATCGACAGTTTTGAAGTTTTTTTTTTTTTTTACGATAGAGCGAGCGATTTTATTATTATTCATCATATGTGAGCGCATATGTGTATGCGTGTTGTATGTCTCATTAGTTTTGTGCATTCATCTAGTGCAAGCAATGGCACCACCTGTACGACACCACTTAAAAGTCTGCATATAAATGATATGTACCTACACGATACCTGTCTCTTGTCTTGTCAAATTGCTGCTGGTTGGAATTAAATCTTGACTATACTCATACCCGAAGTATGTACATGCGTCTATAAGCACACTGAGTGCATTACTGTACAATTGGTGATAATTCACTTTGGCAGCTGTGCAGTTGTTGTTGTGCTTGCATTGTCTGCGATTACCCAACAATACTACTACATATAAGGTGTAGTAAAAAGTAATCCATTATTTTTGTAATAGATGGCTTTAGTAATCTGTATCTCGCGTTGTATAATTGCGATTGGGTTACACTAGATGGCGTTGGAAAGATAGGATTTCGTACTAAGTAATCTTTTCAGGCAGTTTTGTCATTGCTTGACTCAGTATTGTTGGAGCACGTGTCAAAGATGTACACGAGTCAAGAGAAAATACGCCATATTTTATAGTTTTGCTTCGATAAAGGCAAAAATGCAAGCTAGACGGCTGAAAATGTTAGTGGTAACAGCCAATCACGTGCAATTTTGGTTTCGTCGATTTCGTTCCGGTAATTTTGATTGATGTCAAAGATGCACCACGCTCTGGAAGGCCAATTGTCGAAAATATCGATAAAATAATAGAAATCGTCGAGTTTGACCATCATATAAGCACTGTTTCTATTGCCCATGAGCTAAACATTACACAAAAAACACCGTTTGCAACCATTTAAATAAGGCTGGATACAAAAAGAAACTCGATGTATGGGTGCCACACGAGTTAACGCAAAAAAACCTCTGCGAATCGCTGCTGAATCGCAACAAAATCGATGCATTTCTGAAGCGAATGGTTACTGGTGATGATAAGTGGGTCACTTACGACAACGTTAAGCGAAAACGGTCGTGATCGAATCGCAGTGAGCCGGCGCAAACAATGGCCAAGCCAGGATTGACGCTCAGGAAGGTTTTGTTATGTGGTTGTTGGGATTGGCAGGGAATCATCTAATATGAGCTGGTCCCCTACGGCCGAACTCTTAATTTTGACCTAAACTGTCAACAATTGGACCGGCTGAAGGAAGCAATCGCCCAGAAGCGGCCAGCTTTGGCCAATAAGAGAGGAAATGTGTTCCATCAGGACAACGCCAGGCCACACACATCGATAGTGACTCACCAGAAGCTACGGGAGCTTGGTTGGGAGGTTCTTATGCATCCACCTTATAGTCCGGACCTGTTCCTGTCTATGGCGAATGATTTTGCTAGTGAAAAATTCGCCTCAAGAGAAGCCTCAAGTGAAAATCGACTGTCCCAGTTTTTTTTGCCAATAGGGACGAGGATTTCTATGAGAGTGGCATTATGAAATTACCTTCAAAATGGCAACAAGTTATCGAACAAAAACAATTTTATGCAAAAATAATGGATTTCTTTTTACTACACCTTCCATATTCGTACATAGATGCAAGCTCATCGTGATGAAGTTAATTTGTTGTTGGCAGTTTTATTTCTTCCTTTTGGTAGGGGGAAAGCGACACCAAACTGTATGAACATGGAACGATGTGGCATCGTCATCGTCATTATTATTATTCTTCAGTTCATTTAATTTAAACTAAATGCGTATTGACGCTTACTTACTACGCGCAGCTCAAACCACACCATACTAATGTCACTATGCCAACGTATGCACCTGATGTTGATGGCATTTAGTTGAATAGTACACTGAGAAAATCTCTTTAAACGATTGAATAAAAGAATTTGCATAGAAGATTGATACATCATTTAATAAAAACTGAATTCACTTGTTTAAATATTGACATTTAAGAAAGAAAGTATACAAGAGAGATCGAAAATGCATTGAAAAAGGGATTAAAACTTTCCTGTTTTATATATTCGTTGGTTAAATGCAGTCGGGAACGCGAGAGCTAGGCCTAGTTTCTATTTAATTCAGCTCTATTCAGTATACATCGAGTTTCAGCTTGATAACTGAATATTTTCGTTCGCAAAGTGTGAAAAGGTACTTACGGAAGCATAAGTTTGTATGGGAGGTACGCTAAGGTTTTATTGAATTCAGCCCGTTTTCAAATATGTATAGTAATAAGTAAATAAAATCATTTATGCAAAATTTCAGCTTTATAGCTATATATTTTCGTTCACAAAATATGAAATCCCACATTAAAACGATATTTTTGTATGGCAAGTAAACGTAGTTTTTATCCGATTTCTTTCATTTTCTCAGATCTCAATTTTGTAGCAAAAACTCCTTTATATGCGAAATTTTAGTTCGAAAGCATTTTGTTTACGCGCATAAAATGTGAAAAAACACATTCAACAACATACTTTTGTATGGAAAGTAGTTTGGATTTTCATCCAATTTAATCCATTTTCTTTAATATACCTATTTTATACTCCAATTAGTTTTATATGTTCAATTTTAGCTCGGAAACATGTAATTTTCACGAATTAATTGTGATAACATACATTCGGCAACATACTTTTGTATGGGAGGTATAGGTGATTATCAACTGATTTTGCTAATTCTTAAGCACCTTTGTTCTTGGGTGAAAATATCTCAATAAAACAATTTTCAGCTCGATCGTTCAGCTTTAAATACGTTAATTATCGTGCGAAAGGACAACAATCATGACCAAATCGACTCAAATCATGATTCTAAGCAATAATTTGGTTGATTGATTGTTATTATTCTATATCACGGTAATATCAATGTTTTCAACAGCTCGATAGTCATATACTGTATCACTTGATCACATGTTGTATAATGTTGTTTTTGTTGTAGTTGTCACTGTCGTTGTTTTCTAGCAAATTAAAAATAATATTCTTCATATTTCTTTTGTCGTTTTTAATTATTTTGTAATTCCATCCCATTAGCAGTGTAATAATGCATGTACAATATTTTATTGTTGCTTTGGTTTTTTAAGATACAAAGTGCCTATGAAATTCTATATCATCAATGTTGCTAGGCTGAACGCAACATCAAATGATGATCATAGGGGGAGTAATGCATAATTGGTCTTGTTTTATTTTAGTTTTTCTCATATACCATGACCCTAATTCGACCAATACTCGTATGTTTAACTATCTACCTACAATGCTATAATTAAACTATTAAAAGTTCAACATGTTGCTGGCACCTTTGCTTAGGCAAATAAGTACATACCTGTATATACATGTATATAAGGGTATCGTATGTTTATATGTATATTTACCATACCTTATCTGTTGGCGTCGCCATAGCCAATTGTTTGTCTGCTGTGCCATTACTGCTCTTGTTGTTGTTGCTGTTGTTGTTGTTGTTATACTTTTATTTTATTTGAAGAAGATTAACAGGCAAAGGCACCTTGAAAGTCTAGACATGAACAATTCATTCAATTTTACTCTTGATGGTACATGTTTTTTCATTACATGTCGCTTGTTGTTGCTATTATTATTATTATTATTATTATTGTTTCTCTTAAAATGGGGGTAAATTGTTTGGTATGCATTTGCCTTTCCCCATATACATTTATGCGTGCATGTACGTACGTACTCGTACTGGTAAGATATAAAACAAACAAACAAACAAACAAAAATCATGTGCGTGCTGTTAAATTAACTGCGCCATAATAATTAATTTGCATACTTATACATGTGGATATACACAAGTCTATATGGTGCTTGGTGTCCTTTCAATGTCGTATACCATATGCATAATATGTGCATTAAAGTAGTCCAATTTTTGTATAAAAAAAAATGTCAAATGTTATAATATATAAAGCTGTGTTCGATAGCCCGATACGAGATTGCTTGTACGCCACCATGTCTGATTTCGGTATCCCCCCTGCGAAGCTGATAGGGCTCTGTAGAATGACGTTGAGCAACACGTACAGCTCCGTCAAGGTAGAAAATTACCTCTCCAATTCCTTTGACACGGGGTGCGGGGTCTCAGACAAGGCGATACCGAGATTGCGAGATATGCCACCATGTCTGAGTTCGGTATCCCCCTGCGAAACTGATAAGGCTCTGTAGAATGACATTGAGTAACTCGTGCAGCTCCGTCAAGGTAGGAAATGACCTCTCCAAATCCTTTAATACGGGGTGCGGGGTTTCAGACAAGGCGATCCCTTATCCTGCGAACTCTTCAATTTTGTAATGGAAGAGATATTGTGAAAAGCCGGTGTACGTCGTAATGGCACTATTTTCTGCAAAAGTGTTAAGCTGCTTGCGTATGCTGATGACATTGGTATCATCGGACGGTGAAAGCAATATGTTACTGCTGCGTTTTCTGCGATCAAAAGGAAATCAGCGAAATCGAAAACGAAGTATATGCTCTGCGCGAACAGGGAGACGCAGCATCTAGGATCCCAGTTTGCTGCGGACAGCAACTTCTTTCGAAGTTCTCAAGGAATTTACTTACCTTGACACCGCCGTTAACACCGAAAATGATGTCAGCCTGGAGATAAAGCGAAAACTAACTCTTGCTAATAGCTGCTACTACAAGCTCAGTAAGCAAATGACGAGTAGAGCCATCTCTCGCCCGACAAAACTGACACTCTACAAGACGCTTATCATACCCATGCTTCTCTAGGGCGCGGAATCGTGGGTTGGTCGCAGACCGATGCAGTCACGCTTGGGGTGTTCGAGAGAAAGATTCTCTATGGCGCAGAAGCATGGGTTGTGTCGCCGACTGATGCAGTCACGGTTAGGGTGTTCGAGAGAAAGATTATTCGCAAGATCTTCGGTCCTGTTCGCATCGATGGCGACTATCATATTCGAATGAACCACAAACTGGACGAGCTCTACGATTACATTGACATAGTCCAACGCATTCACTATTCATCGTCTGCGGTGGCTAGTCCACGTTGCGCATATGGATGAAGAAGCTCCGGCGAAAAACGAGGTGTTTGAAATGAAAGCCGTTGGACGACGACGTTGGGGAAGGCCATACCTCCGATGCAAGGACCAGGTCGCGGAAAACCTATCAGCGCTTGGTGTAACTGATTGGAGAAGACGTGCGCGCAAAACAGAGACGCCTAGAGAGAGCTGCTGCGGTCGGCCGGCCGTAACTCGCCATGTCGCCATGCCATGACAACTGAAGCTTCTAATATTTTTTTTTGCAACTAATTTAAATTTGAAATATGCTTAACTTGCTTAACCAATTAGTTGATAAACATTTGCACAAAACATTTTTAAAGTATAATATAAACATTTCATGAGCAACCTATAAATTTTCTTTAGTCAAAAGGAAATATTTTGAAAAAAAAAATTGTTTGGACCACCTTATTGTGCATAAAAATGTATGTGTATAGCATAATAATGCAAGTGAACCCTATCGACAAGCAATTGTCTATATTATATTTACATAAACATTCAGAGAGAAACAAAAAGTTGACCTACTCAGTTCAATATTTTTGCGTGCGAAATCAAAATTACAAAAATCGACTGACTAGAAAGACTTAACTTTCATTCGTTCTTTATTTAGTCAATATTTAAATGAATATCTAATTCAAAAGTTGCATTTCATATCAAACTTCTACCCTCTGGGCAGTAAAATATTTTTTTATTACTCATACGACGTATAAAAATGCATATTCTCAACGTTTTTTAACGTAAAATTTCAATTTAATAATCATAAAATATTACACAGAATTCAAATAAATGTAAAAAATTTGAATAAAATTTTTTAAGTATTAATTTTCATAGAATTTCATTAAAATTAACATACAAACTAATTAATATCACTCATACGCCTGCCTATGAAATGTATGAAGACGGAACGAGAGAGAGGAAAAGAGAGTGAGTGTTCAAATTAGTCTCACCAGTTTTTTTTTTTTTTTGTACAAAGAAGAGTAAAGAGTGAAAAAATTCAAAAAAATAATTTTTTTGTATTTAAGCTTTGTTTTTGGTGGACCTACTTGGAATCATATTTCAATATGAAGCAATTTCCACTATACAAGACTATCCCTCTATTATTATCATATTTAATTTTTCTTCTATTTTTTTTTTGTTTTGTTTTGTTTTTTTTTTTTTTGTTTTTTTGTTTGTGTTTTTTAACTTGTAAACATTTATCTTGTCGTTGCTGGCTGAAAGTTTGACATTTGATTTAACATTTAAATGTTTCGTCTAGTTCATGTCTACATAAAATTTATGTGGCATGTTCATTTCGAATATAGTATGCAGATGTTGTGTATACTATATGTACTTATGTGTAAGATATGCTCTATAGGACCATAAATTTTACATTTGTTAAAACTTGAATTGTTTGATGTTGCTTCCGCACAAAAAGCATTTACATATGTAGCAAGTAACAATACAATTTCTCTGCTTACATGTTTTATTATTTTGATGATGACAAATTTATTAGAAAAGTACTTACCCATATTATTGTACATATATACAAGGATTGGAGCATTCTATGTTACAATGCAAATAATATAAATTTTATTTATGAGTGCATATATGCACATAAATATGTAATGTGATAATATATGATAAATTATTAACACATTGCACTTGGTGAGTCATTCAAATGTTGACTTGAATAATGTTTAATAGTAGAAAATAAAATAAAAATAAAATTTATAGTACTAAAATAAAGAAAAATAATAATAATTAACAAATAAAAAAAAAATAAAAATTCCATGTCGCGATCCGGAATCGAACCCGTACACATGGGCATGTTAGATGGTGAGACAAACCCACAGAACACTTGTGCCAAACACATCGCAACTTCGATGTGTAATTCTTGTTTGGTTTAGCATGCGACTAATAGATAAAGATCATGCTGAACCAACAAGAATCGAGAAAAGCGACTTCTGTATATGATCGTACAAGTGACATATTTAGGATAATTATTAAAGCATCATTCTTCAGTTGTAAGAATATTGCAACAACGACTCGTTGGGTGCTTAATTATCAACGAGTGCTCTTTTGAAGCAGATTCATCTACGGTGTGCGACAATAAGAGTTCTTGTCCTAAAGTGAACCCAGCTACGGGTGCTTCGGGTAGTCGACTGCTAGCCTTCTGCTCTGCTTAAGTAGTCACTTTGACCATTTAAAAACCACCAGGAACAACCACCTCGAGCGTTGGTTTCTCCTTCATTTCATTCCTTGTCTCCCTCTTGCTTGCGTAGGATACGAATAGGGTATTTTCATTAATTTGTAGTTTCAATTGAATAATTCCATTATAACAAATAGGGTATTTTCATTAATAATGGAATAATTCGTTTGTATTTAAAATCAGCTTTTCTTTTGATTTAATTGTAAAACTTCATTTTGTAAACGAAATAAACGAAAAGAATAATAAAAAGTAGAAATTGTACTGCGAAAGGTACATCGTCCAAGCCGAACACTCTAGTGTCGGTTTTATTTGACAGTAAGTGTGTGTAATTCAGTCTTCCTTCTACGACAAGAGTCTTTCGCTACCCTCTTATTTACCCTGGATGGCTGAGTGTTACCACAGCTGGAAAACAAAAGGCACGCATTACACTTCTTGCCACAAATGAAATAGTAAAAATGTTGAAACTATGTAAATACAAACTTAGGTATGTGAATATAATTATGCAAATATGTGTAGGTAAAATTTGTTCTTTTTTTTTTTTTAGAATATTCGCAAGCAAATGCGTATATACAATAGAGCAGATAAACCAAATGGGCCATGCTCAAGAGCATCATTAACATCTATGCTTTTAAGTACATGTATGTAGACTCTATTTTTTTAAGGTCAACTATGAAAGTAATCAAAAGAAATATACCAAAAAAAAAATGCTTAATTCACTGACACCGCCTTCAAAAAAGACAAAAAGAAAAAAGGCAGAATGCTCAGCAAAAAAAAAAAAAAAATATTATTTATTTGTCTGTCTATCAGCAAGTTTTGAAGGTTTAGTTCATTTACATATGCCCATTGAATATAAAATGAGCAATTTTTTTTTTTTTTTTTGCTTTGTTCTTATAGACGAAATCGTAAAATTTCAAATCCTAATTAAATTATCATAATGTTCACGGTTTGAATGGCTTGCTTGTATGTAGTAGTCGATAATCACTCATACATGCTAGGTGTGAGTTTAGTTTGATGGCGTTATTTGAAAAAAAACTAATGCTTTGAGATCTGACTTTAATTTTTAATTTTTATATTTAAAGAAATCACCATTTGAGTCGATTTATCCATGCTTGTTTGTCTGTGTATCTCTCTATCTCTCTGTACCTCTGTTTATTATAGCATGATAACCGTGGTAATAATGAAGCAATTCAACTGAAAATTGGCACATTTGAATATTTTCAGTAACGAAGGCCTGAGCTAAAGAACGGGCAAGATCGTATTAAAATTACGCATACCTCCCATACAAAAGGATACTGTTGAAGAGACATTTTTAGACTTTACTCAAGAAAATATGATGTTACAAAACTGAAACTTTGTACATAGAGGTAATATCATCGCGAAATAGATATTTTAAAAAATTGTCATTATTGCATCAAATCTACATCAATCTCCCATACAAAGGTATGCTGTTGAATGGATATTTTTAGACTTTAATCAAGAAAATATAAAGTTACAGAACTGAAATTTTGTACATAGAGATAATATCATTGCAGAATAGATATTTTAAAAAATTGCTACTATCGGATCAAATCTACATGTATCTCCCATACAAACGCATGCTGTTGAATGGATATTTTTAGACTTTACTCAAGAAAATATAAAGTTACAGAACTGAAATTTTGTACATAGAGGTAAAGCCCTCACAGATTAGATATTGCAAAAAATTGTAGTGATCAGGTTAAATCTACGTCTATCTTCCATACAAAAGAATGCTGTTGAAGGGATATTTTTCGACTTTAAGCAAGGAAATATAAAGTTACAGAACTGAAACTTTGTACATTGAGGTAATATCATCACCGAATAGACATATCAAAAAATTGTTGAGGTCGGATCAAATCTTCGCTTAGCTCCCATACAAAAGTATAATTTAGAACGTATGATTTCACACTTTGCGCACGAAAATATAAAGTTTTTGAGCTCAAATTTGGTGTGTAAAGCGAATCTTAGCATAGAATTTATATATTATAAAATGAACATAATCCGATCAAATCTATGCTTAACTCCCATACAAAAGTATGCTGTATGCGGAAATATCAATATCGAAAATCAATTTTTAAATAAATATTTGTATTTTCGACGCAAAAACATATTTTTCAGACTTGCGTTTTACAAAAAAAAAAAAAATGAATTAGCACGTTATTCTGTGCTATTTATCAATCTCAATATCTTTCTCTCTCGCTCTCTTGCTCATTCTAACTTATATTTTTTTCTTTTTTGTAAGAGTAAATTGCATATTCTGACTTTGGATAGGCATACACACACACACACACACACACATACACACAGGCTTTACAAAAAATTGCAAGCCAAATGCAACTAACAACAATAATGAAAAGCTTTACTTCTTAACTGGTTTCATGTTTTTTATTTTATTTTTTGTATTCATATACCAGCCAAGTGCTGATTTGCCAAGTAACAGCCATAGTAATGAACTTTCCAAAAATAAATCGTCTAGCATTTAGTTGAAGCAATGAAAGAACAACACCGTTCCGTCGTTATGATGGCGGCCAGTACAGGACAATGGCTTATTTGTGAGTGCTTCACCGGCGCGCCGGCAAGAAAAACAAAACCTCAACAAAAAACCAGTCTTCTTAATTCTTTTGCGTTTTGTTCCTTTCTCTTCATCGTTGTTGTCGTTGTTGTTGTTGTTGTTGTTGTTGCTGTTGGTTTTTCGCTTTTTGCGACGCATTGTGACGGTTAATGGACCTTGTACGAGTACTTAAATGTAGGTACATGCAAACTTAGCTGAAGAGATGCAGCAAGCAAACACAGACGCAGCAGTAGCATCAATGCAATAGTTTCGCGTCAAGGACGGTTGTTTGCAGCAGCAGCAGTAGCAGCAGCAGCAGCCTCCACCAACAAATGGCAGAACAGGTCGTAGTCGTAGTATCGTGCCGTGAACGATTTATTTCATACAAACAAACACACACACAAACACACATTTATATTGTGGATGCAACCATGTGCATTGCATGCAACATTCATGTCATCATCATCACCATCATCATCATCATCATGATTATCATAAAAGTCGCTGACCCAAACTGGATTGTAGATTGTTGCCGCAAAGACAAAACCTTAAAAAACAAACAAAAAACACACAAGTACCATGAGGAAACAGACAAGATGACCATTTTATGGGCTCTTTCAAAGTGAACTTCAAAAATAAAATGGAAAAAAAAAGCAAAAAGTAACTATTTCTAAAAATAACCAACCATCCAATAGGGCTTATGTAGTCTGGAAGCGTTTTTTTTTTTCAATTTTTTTTATTTTCTTTTTTCATTGATAAACTAACGATGAGCTTTATGAAAATTATCGATAGTTTCGGATCAATATACGAGAAAAAGTTATTTAGTAAAAGAGATAAACATTTCTGACTGAATTTTGAGATCACTAAATTCGAATTCGGGTTTGATTATTTCGTATTTCGTCACTAACCTCAATAAAACATGTAAATTATGTTAATTAAAATTCCCAGAATCACATTTAGAGGGATAATATGTCAGATCGACCCCCATAAATTTTTGCTCCCTAATACTTTTTCTTCTCAACATTTTTTTAAACTCGACTATCCCCTATCTCCATCCCTTAGGGGGACTCCGTTACAAAATATAATATTTTTTATATACGATTCGCTTCCGGCACTTCAAAAGTGCTTCTAGAGGGTTCAGATTTATTATCGATCCCAATTAATTTTTGCTGCCCAACAAACTTTTTCCAAACATACTTATCATCCTCCTCAATGATCTTGAAGGGGGTCCCCTGCAAAATTGACTTCAAAAAAATTTGATTACGCTTTCATCGCTCTGGAGGGTTAACACACATGACAGAACCCCATTTATTTTTACTGCTTAGCATTTTTTTTAAACATTCTTTTTCACTTTTTGGGCGGATCCCCTACAAAATGATTGAAAACTATTTTTAAATCGACAATATTGCCTAAAAATCGCCTTTCGATAGATGAAATATATGATCGACTTCATTAACCCTTGTGACACGATATTTTCCTTAAATACATTTGCCTCATATCTCCTTAGGGGGTTAGATTAGGTTAGGTTATACTGACTGGCCAAAGCCATGCAGAGGCCACAGGTCCATAGCGATACCAGATCAGAATTCTAGTTCAGCGGTAGTAAGCATCACTCATAATGCGCGTGTCATTTGCATATCTTAAAAGGGACTCAAGTCCCATTTCAGGAATATTACTCAATCCCTCAAAACTGGTAGCCCCCAGATTTTTCAATCGAGTTCTCGAGAGAGCCGGATTAAAACACAGAAGATGCTCCAGGGTTTCTTTTGTAGCCGGCAGTATACCAGTGTTAGTATACCAACTAATGTTCTGAAGTTCTTTCTATCGAACGATATAACAGATTCGGTGTACTTTTCATCGAATGCGTACTTACACCTGAGTCTAGTGACTCTACAGATTGTGCCACCTGTCCCTCGCTATTCTTCCCATGTCGCAATCCAATTGCTTGTGTATCACTTGTAGAGACCTAAGTACCTCGCTTAATTAATTTTCTGCAAGTTTGTACACCGATTTTAGCAATGTCATCCAACCATCTCATTTTCCTGCATGCCCTTGTGGCCAGGCACCCAATAAACACGCAGCCTACGATTGCAAGCTGGTCTGTCTAATGCTCCCTTGCACTCATGGACCCTTTTGGATGATGATAGCATGATTTGATTGCCTTAATAGCTGCTTCGCTATCCACAAAGAAAATTACGTCGCAGTCGGTGGTAGCGTCGACACAAGCAAGCTCCGCCATTTTCTGGACGACAAAAACCTCCACCTGGAACACACTGCAGTAGTCAGAAAGCTTAAATGAAGCTCTCAAGTAAAGCTCTGCTCAGCATACGCCTGCACCAACTCCCTCTTCCATTTTGGAACCATCAGTATAGAAATTGAAAGTGTTGTGTTTCGCTACCACGCCTCTTCGCCAACCACCCTCATCAATGACAGTTTTTAATCCTTTCGCAAAGCTCTCCGTTGGAATCATGTAGTCTGAGCCAACCGATGCATTCCTGTTAATGGAGCTGTGTGCGAAGGGTCTCCTTAGGGGGACTTCCATACAAAATTGCGATATCCCATTTTATAGCTTCTTTTGAGGTGAAGTTCTTATTGCTTAAGTGGGTACTGAAATCCGCGGAAAAGGTGATAATCGCAAGGTGCAATATCCGGAGAGTATGGTGGATGCGGTATTAGCTTCCATCCGAGCTCGTTCAGCTTGCCTAAGGTCTGTCTTGCGGTATGTGGTCTCGAGTTGTCGTGGTGAAACAAAACTTTGCGTCTATTGACTAAAGATGGTCGATTTTTTTCAAGTGCTTCATTCAGTTTGGATAGTTTATGGCAATAATAATCAACTGTGATCGTCTGGTTTACTTCCAGCAGATCAAAATAAACGATACCGGCCATATCCCACCAACAGCAGGCCATCTCTGGGAGTTGTTTCTAATGTTTCATCTTTATCTAACCACTGGCGTTTTGGGAACAGGATTATTTTAAAGGACCCATTTCTCGACCCCACTAATAATACGTACAGTTCAAAAAACTCTCATTTTCAAGCTGAGGACACACATTCACTCTTTGCTGAAGATTTGCGACGGAAAGTTTATGCGAAACACATTTTCCCAGCTTTGGAATCTTGCTCAATTGAACCAGGTGCCTGCAAACTGTTCCATATGATGAATTTAACCTTCCAGCCATCATATCGACTGACAAACTTGGCAACAGCTTCCACGAGTTCCAGCAAAGTGTCGGAGTTAAAGACCTCAGGACGACCAACCAGAGCGTGGGGCATCCTCAACGTTTAATCACCACTGAACGGAGGGCGTCAGAATACATACTGGCACATGCAAGCAATTGCAATTAGCTTGCATTGATTTACGTATTTAGAATGTCTTTTTTTTTTTTCTTTGTTCTTCTTCTTCCTTTTTTAATCCATAAATCATTCATGGCGCAAATAATTTCGCTTTAAATGCGATTATAAATTTAAGACTTTTGACAATTTTTTGTTTTTGTGTATTTAAAATGAGTTTCTCTCCCCACACGCATTTACAAAATTGTCAAAATTTTCGACAACCTTAATAAAATATCAAAAAAAAAAAATAACAGCAAAATTGCAAACAATCAAAAACAACAAAGGGGGCAATAACAAGCGAAAACCTGCAAAATGCTATTTTATTGTTGTTTGTGTTTGTATTGTAATAATCGTATGTACTCCTCGTACATACGGGAATGCAGTCATGTGAGAGTGTGTGTGCGTCATTCAGTGCACACAAAAAAAAAACCACCACAACGACGTTGTGCAAAAAGCCAATGCACCTTTTTTTCGTATACACACACTCGCACTCGCAGTTGTATACGATGATTGTTGTTGTTGTTGTTATTATTATTATTGTTGTTGTTGTTGTTCATTTGTTCTGGAGTGCAACGATCGTGCTGATGGCAGCAACGATCGATTCTTCTTCCTTTACTTGAATGCATAAGAGCATGTCTGGCTTTTAAACTTTTTTTGTGTTTGTTTTTTTTGTTTTTTTTTTTTTGGTTTTTGTTTTTTATTTGCGAAACAATAACAAAAAACAGTAAAACGATTTTTATGGCGATTTTGCTTTTCGATAATTTGTTCATTGTTGTTGTTGTTGTTGTTGCTATTGTTATCGCTCTATTGTTGTTGTTCTCTTTACAAATTTTTGGAAATAAAAAGTGCGTTCTTGCTGCTGCATACAAATATTGCAATAACAATAACAAATGTGAATGCATTCATTGGCAGCAGCCGTACCATCAGCATCAGCAGACCAGACTGCAGACAATAATCTCGTTTACATTTTGGATTCGCGGAAGATTTTTCGAAAAGTAAAATAACACAAAAATCGTTAAAAGGTCAAAGACCCTTGTTGTGCTTACACATGTCTATGGCTGTGTGTGTATGTTGACACCATTTTTTTTTTTTTAATTTTTTGCTTTTGGTTGACGACAACGGCTGCTACTGTTGTATTGCTTAAAGATTTTAATTAAAACGAAAAATAAATATTTAACTAGTATGTTGATCGAAAAAGTTTACAAATTGTTGCTTGTGTTTTTCCAACAAAGCTATTTCATGTTCTCTCCCTCTTAAAGGGCCTTTGTAGTATTAATCATTTAACTTAGCTATGTTAATTTGCATTTTACAATTTTTTTTTAACTAAATTTATATTTATTTATGGCCATTTTATTAATTCATCGAATTTATTCAATTGCTTTTATTATTATCATTGTTATGCTCGTATGCATTGCATTGCATGCAAGACATCACATCATGCAAGAGACCAAGCCTATGTGTCATTTGAAGAAAAGAAAAAAAAAAAAAAAAAAACATGCTTTTTTTTTATTATTCATATTAAATTTTATTATTATTGCCATTCCAATTGTTGTTGTTGTTGTTTTTGCATATATGCATATTTATAGAAATTCTTTAAAGCCCATTTCGAATTAATTGTCGCTGCACTGCTGGGTCTTAGTTAATAGCAAATGTACAAGTGTGTACACTATTAAAATCGCATAAAAAAAGTATAAAAATTGTTCTTAATGGAAAATTGCAAAATTATTGCGACGACGACGACGATGATAGCGTCATCGTCTGCAATTTATTTGTTTAATTTATTATTTTTTTTTAATATTATTTATTTTTTTGTATATAATTTCTACGACACGTGCCATGCTTATTTTACAATTATTCCTGATTTGCTTATTAAAATTACCAGCAAACAACTGATAACCACATTGTCTGTGTGTACATTTGTAGTCTGTAGGAAAAATGTGGTGACTTCAAACATGTGTATAAGGTGTAGTAAAAAGAAATCCATTATTTTTTCCAATAGATGGTTTTAGTAATCTGCATGTCGCTTTGTATAAGTGCGATCGGGATAACGCTAGATGGCGTTAGATAGGATAGCATTTCGTACTAAATAAACTTTTAAGGCACTTTTGTGATTGCGTGACGCAGTATTGTTTGAGCACACGTCAAAGATAGACACCAACGCAAGCCAAATGGCAATTACATCACGTGCAATTTTGTTTTCGTCGATTCCTTTCCAGTAATTTTGATTGATGTCAAAGATGCACGACGCTCTGGAAGGCCAATTGTCGAAAATATCAATAAAATAATGGAAATCGTCGAGTCTGACCAACATGTAAGCACTGTTTCTATTTACCAGGAGCTAAACATTGCACAAAAAACCGTTTGGAACCATTTAAATAAGGCTGGATACAAAAAGAAGCTCGACGTATGAGTGCCTCACGAGTTAACACAAAAAAAAAAACCACATGAAGCGGATTTCATCTGCGAATCGCTGCTGAATCGCAATAAAATCGATCCATTTCTGAAGCGGATGGTTACTGGTGATGAAAAGTGGGTCACTTACGACAACGTCAAGCGAAAACGGCCGTGGTCGAATCACGGTGAGCCGGCGCAAACGGAGTCCAAGCCAGGATTGACTGCCAGGAAGGTTTTACTATGTGTTTCGGTGGGATTGGTAGGGAATCATCTACTATGAGCTGCTCCCCTACGGCCAAACTCTTAATTCAGACCTTTTATCCCAATTTAGTTGGGGTCAGCTCTCCTATTTCGTAATCTCTAGATTCGTCGATCCTGGGGTTGTCTCGGTGTTTAAGTTTGCATGTTTCAAATCATTTTGTATCTGCTTCGCTCATGTGTGTTGGGGTCGTCCAGGCTTTCTTGCTGCCGTGGTGATGTCTAGCGCTATCTTCGTCATATCGGAATCGGATCCTTCCGATATTTTTTTTTTTATTTTCTATGGACTTTTAAGTTCTTTGTATAAAGATTTTGTGTGAGATAACCCCTAATAAAATTTTTCGGCAAATAATTTTCTGGAAGAGTTTAACCCTCTAGCAACCTTTCAAATGCCATATTAGTTGGTCTTTCCAAAAAAAAGAGTCAAAACGACCCTTTCGTGAGAGAGCCAACGGGTTAAAATGTTCTACAAAATTATTTTTCGTGAAATTTTACTTTATGTATCCAAACAAAGCAAAGCAAATGCTACTAAAAAGGAGAGCATAGAAAAATGATTGCATATTTCGAAAGGAGATATTTGTTTTTTTTCTATTTTCTGTGGAATTTTACGTTCTTTGTATACAGATTTTGTATGAGAAAACCCCTAATAATATTTTCTGGAAGATTTTCATCCTTTAACGACCTTGCAAATGCCATTTTATTCAATCTTTCCAATAAGGGAGTCAAAACGACCCTTTCGTGAAAGAGCCAACTGGTTAAAATGTTCTTCAAAATTATTCTTCGAGAAATTTTACTTTATGTACCCAAACTACCGTGGGTGCTGTAGCTCAGTGGTTGGTGCGTTGGCCTTCTGATCTGTAGGTCGTGGGTTCAATTCCCGGCTGAAGCATAAAAATATTTAATATCGAAAAGAGTTTTCTTTCGAACGGTACCCGCGTGTCGGTAAGAATTGGCATTTTTTCCGGCAATAACAATTTCCCAAAAAATTATTCTTAAAAGAGTTCTTGTGACAAACCTAAGTTAAGGTGATGTCACAAGTTTTCTGCCGTTCGGAACCGGTTAATATAAGTAGGTCCCTTCTAATGCTGTCCAGACCGCACAACAGCACAGCAGTATTGGAAGAGAAACTCGGTGGTATCACAATGGGCCTTTTTTGTTCTAAGTGTGTCCTCTCAGAGAGAGGGCAGCCACAAAAACATAACAACATAACCCAAACTACATATTTCGCTCCGATATGAATTTTTGACTTTTTTTCCCACTCAGGTAAAGTATTGCAAACTTGATATGGACAAACGTGACCTGAGAATTCAAAAAGATTTCGTGGTTTTACTATATGAATTTAGATCTTTCATCATGAGTTGAAATCATTTCGCCCCCAAAGAGGCTGTTGCACAGTGTAACTTACTTATATAACAGAAGATTTTAAAAATATTATGAATCATTTAAAATGAACACTAAATTCCATGTCTGCACACACACACACACACATTTTTCATAATTACTCATCAAAGAAATCACTCACTCACAGCTCATCAAAGAACTATCACCTGCGGAGCAGAATTTATTTGAATATTTTCAATAAAATTTAACCAAAGTATCTACAAAATCAAATAGCTGTTGTATATATTGGATACATAACTTAAAAAAAAAATGTTTACGTCAAATTTCTCATTAATGTCACGTCCCAATTATACTTACATATACACGAATGAGCCAAGCCAACACCATCAGTACAATAATACGATACAACAACAATTGGATAAATTGTGTCGAATACGATCATGAATGCACGCGTTCAAATAAATGACAACCATATTGTTGTTGTTGCACACCATTTATCATACACACACATATACACAAACACACACACACACTTACACATGCATATATTTAGTCGAAATAAAATATTGCAAAGTGACAAATTTCACGTCAAACACGACAAACAGCAGACGTGTGATATATTTGTGTGTGTGTATGTGTGTGTATATATTTTATGCTTTGTGGCGGCTATATGCTTCATTAAATAAAATGAAATTTGCACGAAAATCTCGTCAACAAAAAAATTGCATTTCGAATGCTCATCACGGCTATGCATATATGCATATATGATTGTGGTTGGTGATAAAAAACAAAAACAGTCTGATTGCAACACTTCTTCTTCTGCTTCTTCTTCTTCTTCTTGTGCCTCTTTTGCTTCATCAACAACAACAATCAATGTACATTTATGAAGAAATTTTGGCTGCTGATGACGATGATGAGAACTGATGAGAACAAAAAATATAGCAACCATTTGTTCGATTTGAGCATATTCAACAATTATAGTATTTATAGTATATATATGAATATGCAATGTTATGTCTAGGACAATATCGCACAACAACAACAACAACAACAGCAACATCTGCTGTGAGTCAAAACCAAAATTGCAATTTTTGCTATGAGTGTCGTTGCTTTGTTGCTGTTGTTGTTGTTGTTGTTGTTGTTGTTGTCATTGTTGTTGTTGTTGTTACACTCGTTGTTGCAATCAATTGTTGCACATATTTCCATTTGTGTTCTATTTGTTGTTGGTTGCAGTCTACCCGCGTGTCTGTCTATAACAGCATTGCCGCTGTAAAAAATGTTCAAAGCTCAAAATCAAATAAAGTGAAGAAGAAGAGGATGAAAAAGACTATGATACAATACATTCTACTATATTTTGACTCCATTAAAGTGATAAAATATTTGTAAATACGTGTAAAACTCTTAAATTGAAGTGTTGAATTCGCGGTTGGGTCACCAAGCCCCTGAAAAGTGAAATATGGGACACCCTATTCGGCAAAAAATTACAATTTATTTTTCAGAATAGTCTTCTCTTGGCTCAAGATTGTGTTATCCAAAGCTTTGATGCTCTCCAACGAGTTCTCGAGACCACCGAAATAGACGTTTATTTCATAGGGGACTTCAAATTGGCCAACCATGGACACAGTAAAACTCTAAATGACTCGAAGATGGACAGAGGAACGAGAGCGGGAATTTTTTCAGAAAACCTCTACTGTGGGATGTCATTTCGACTCCCTGATGCTTGCAGTGGCTTTCAGGCAGAAATATAGGCAGTTGAGATGGCAATTGAGTGGAATTTCACCTTCGAATATCACTATCTTTGTAGTGCAGTCAAGCGGCACTGAAGGCCAAGCTTCATTACGTGACATAGGAAACCACAGGGTCTCTCTTTGTAGGATTCCTGGACATAGTGATATTTAAGTGAACGAACTAGCAGACGAAATGGCTAGAAAGGGACCCAGTATGGACGCCAATGAAGCCGACGACTCAGTACAAATTCCGCTTTGCGAACTGTTTGGGTGTATAGAAGAACTAATTGTTAAGAAGGCGAACAGCTTGTGGACTAGCCGAGAGGATTGTGAGGTGTTCAGCACCTTATGCCCAAGGCTGAACATGAGAAAGATGAGGGTAATTCTGTCCTTACCGAAGCCTTCATTTAGAATTCTTACCGGGGTGCTCACTGTGCATTGTGCCATCACGCCAATGCTTCAACGTTGGCATATACCGATGAGCGGACTGTGTAAGGGAAGAATAATCAATAAATCACTATCTGTGTCTTTGTCCAGGACTACAGACAAAACACTTCAATGTTTGGGGTCTCGTTTCTTCATAGAACTGGACGAACTCGCGAAAATGGACTTAAAAGAACTTCGTAACTTCATATGAAGAACCAAGTGGTTCAAGAAGGATGACACATGAACACTGTTTACTCTGGAATAATATTCGCACATGCTCTTCAAACCTAACCTAACCTTCATCGGGGACTGAATCTAAAGAATATGCTAGATGAGGAAACAATTCGTAATTAATGTATCACTTGTGCTGATAGGACTGCACCGAAATTAAGTAAATCAGTAGTGGATGGTTTTATTTTTAGAAGTGGATGGTGTAGAGCCCCTATAATACTATTCAAGCTTTACTTTGGTTTAAATGATAGGGTTTCACGCATAAAATTTCAATATTTACGAAAATGATAGCAGGAGTCTGTTGTAAAATTATCCCAGAAAACTCACAAACTTTATTGTTGGACATTGCTGGTCTAGACAGCAGACACACTATCACTTGAATGACTATCTTCGTGACTATCAAACATTCGTTGTTGCTGTAGTTCTGGTTGTTGTTCATGTCATTGTGTTAATTTAATATTTATTCACTTGCAGTATTGTATTTTACCTATGCATTATTATCATTTTCACAGGAGAGCATTGTATTCATTTAGTAATTAATGTATTTGATTTTAAATTAATATTTTTTGCGTAATTTTTTTCGAAGTTGAAACTGTATGCCATTTAATTTTGTCTACATACATTCAATTTCATATATACATGTATATGGCGTATGATACATTATATTTGTTAGAGAACATGTTGCAGAACATTCTACATGTTGCTTTATGTGTTTAGATACAACCGTGCGCTGTGAATTGACATTTAGACTATTTGGGTCATTAAATATTACAACTGTAATAATTATATATGCCATAGTATATATGTAAATCTATGATATTTATGAAAATGAATAAATATTGTGAACTTTGCTACAGTTCACTTACACTATTCTAATTATTCTCTAATTTTTAACCTTTAATTGTTATATTTCTACGTTAATTTCATTACATTTCGTTTATTTGCACCATTTCACAATTTAATGAATGTTTGCAATAAATTTTGATATTTCATCATTCATACATTCCATTATTACGTTATTTCATTATTTATTTAAGTAGTATGTATACATAGAATATTATTTAATTTGTATTTAAGTACACACATATGTTTTTTTTTTGTTTGTTTGTATTTCATTTTTCTATTTTTTTTTTTGCGTTTTTTTTTTTTAATGTCTGGCTTAAAATGATGCAATCAATTATTGATAACTAAAGTGATAAAGCATTACTAAATTGTTGCTCATTTCAATTATGCTTACATACGGACATTAAGGTGGTTTAAATTATATGAAGAAAAATTTTGACTAAATGAAAAATATAAAAATTCGTTCATTTCAAGCATTTCTTCCATGAAAATATAAAGAAATTTCTAATTTGCATTCGCATATTTTTTCAATCTTTGACAAAACCATCAATTTTGTAGAGAAGCTTCCCTAAAAAATGGAGATATGAGATTGGTATGTTTAGAAAATAAATTGTTGAGAAGAAAAAATTGGGTAGAAGGAAAAATAGGGGCTACTCCTGGGCAGCTATTCCCGATTTTCAGGTATTTTACGGTCATTTTGTATGGGAGTTGCCTTAAGCGATTGAGATAGGAGGTAAGAATGTTCGGAGGAAATATAAATGGGGGGTAGATCATGTAATTTATCTATCTAGGATCAATCCTGAGGCATATGGTCATTTGTCGATAATTAGGTGTTAAGAAAATCGACAAATAACTCCTATAGTCAAAATATAGTCAAAATCTAGGAAAACAACTCACAAGATGTGGGCACCCGATGTCTTCTACTTTATATAGCTCCAATAGAAATTCACTATTGCAATCAGCTCAATAATGTCATTTACAACAACTAAATTTGATAGATGGATAAATATTTCATAGGGTAATAATCTAAGAAATAGGCGAGTCATGCCTATTATTACAAAGAGCTCCCATATAAAGACACTTCTTTCATCAACTCAAAATGACACAGCACAATATTTCATTTACCTCCCATAAAAAGTCGCTATTTTAACTCATTCAATTATGTTACTATATTCTCCTTTAAAATCACCCTACAAAAGTCGTATTTGCTATATATAAGCCCACATTGAGTGTTTAAATAACACAGTGAAACACACTTTCTCGGAGGTGAAACAAACCAGTCTCTAACATTTAACTTCAGTAACAAAAGCCCTAATCCATTTCTGCTCCACTATGCCATTTTTTTTTACAGTGGTTTAAAATTTCGCTTTTTCGATCAAAATTAGAATCATAGAATTTGAAAAATAATATGTAAAATTACATTTAGGATAGTTCTTGACTTCCAAGATCTATATTAAAAATGTCCGAGGATTATTTTCTGGAAACATTCTAAACTTTTAACTCTACCACCCGTATGGGTCAAAGGTAGAATCATAGAATTTGAAAAATCATATGCAAAATTACATTTAGGATAGTTGTTGTCTTCCGGGAACTATATTAAAAATTTCCCGAAGATTATTTTCTCGGCACATGCTAACCTTCTAACTCTAACACCAGTATGGGTCAAAAGTAGAATCATTTAATTTGAAAAATCATATGTAAAATTACATTTAGGATAGTTCTTATCTTCCTATATTAAAAATTTTCCGAGAACTATTTTCTAGAAACATTCTAACCTTCTAACTACCACCCGTATGGGTCAAAATAGAATCATGGTATTTGAAAAATCGTATGTAAAATTACATTTAGGATAGTTCTTGTCTTCCGAGACCTTATATTAAAAATTTCCTAGGATTATTTTCACGGCACATGCTAACCTTCTAACTATCACTCGTATGGGTCATTTTGGAACTTCTTTCCAAAAATCCATAAAAAGTCAGCATTTGGGAGGAAGTTAAGGTCTTCGACAAAAATTTTCCACAAAAAATTTCGCTAAGGGTCCTTAAAGATAAACTTCGATAGGTGGTTTTGGAATTTTTTTCGAAAAATCCATAAGAAGTCAACATTTAGGAGGAAGTCAAGGGTTAAGGTCTTCGACAAAAATATTCCCTAAAAAATTTCGCTAACTATCATTAAAGACAAACTTCGATAGGTGATTTTGGAACTTTTTTCGAAAAATCCATAAGAAGTCAACATTTAGGAGGAAGTCAAGGGTTAAGGTCTTCGACAAAAATATTCCCCAAAAAACTTCGCTAATGGTCATTAAAGACAAACTTCGATAGGTGATTTTGGAACTTTTTTCGAAAAACTCATAAAAAATCAACATTTGGGAAGAAGTCAAGGGTTAAGGTCTTCGACAAAAATATTCCACAACAAATTTTCATTAAGGGTTATTAAAGACAAACTTATGGGCATTAATATTTTAAGTATTTTATTTTTAGAGCATAGTTTTCAACGGTTTTTTGAAAAAAAGGCCCAAAATGATCCATATGGCAACTAGAGGGTTAAAATATTCCAAAAATTTAATATTCGAAAAACTTTAATATAATTTTAATTTTAATATATTTATATAATTTATATAATTTATTGATAATAAGTTTTCTAAATGTGATGATTCTATGATTCTATGTTTCTACTTTTGACCGAAAAAAGCCGAAATTAAATCGCTGTAAAAAAATTGTGACGCAGTGGAGCAGAAAGAGATTAGGGCTTTTTCGTACTGAAGTCAAATGCTATCATTTGAGACAGGTTTGGTTCACTCAGCCAGATTTGAGTTTATTGTTACTCAATCACTCAGTTGAATATAATTGAGTATCCGAGTAACTATAATCTAATTGAGCCAATTCATATTAATCCAATTACATAAATTGTATAGATTGAAGATTATTAATAATTAAAATGAAATCAATATTCATGATTAATCTACACAATTCACAAATTCATTTTGGTATATATAATATTTTCATATAAAATTTTATGAAGAAAGCAAAGCATAGCAGAAAAAAATGTATATATTGAATTAATTAATCATCATTGGCTGCTTTTAAATATAGTTTTTTTTTTTTTTTTTTTTTTTTGAATTTCTATATAATACCATTATTATTATTCACCATCCCTGTCATTTATGGTTGCTAATTATTTTATGAAGCCATTAAATGAGGCTAATAAAGCAGAAAGACTATAGATATTTTTCCACTAAAAAAAATTCCAGTTGCGAAAAAAAAAACTAACAAAAAATAAATAAAATGATAATATACAACGGCAGACAGTTGAAAAATACGATACAAAAATATATCGCAACAATAATAACAACAACAACAACAATGCAATACTGCAAAGTGTTAATTAATAATTGTTAATGTTTGCCAAATGTCTGGCAATGAGACTGTAAAAAACAAAAAAAAAACAAAAACCAAAAACAAAACAAAACGAAAAATATGACAAAAACGAAATATACACACCAACCAACCAACCATACAATGGAATGAGTGTAAATATGAAACAAGAATGAGAACAACTGTAACTACATACTACATTAACACTCTGCGGAAGATACAAATGAATGATAAAATTGTCATAAAATAAATATATATATGTATATATTTATTTAAGTAGAAATATCATAAAAAAAAATATACCTACAATATATAAAAACTAAAAAAAAAAATTACAATAATTTACTCAACACAAAAAAAAAATTCATTGTCGTAGTGTGTAAAGTATGATTCAACAAGCAAGTCTGTCACGCGCATATTATCGTATACTATTAGTCTACTTAATATGACGTGCTGTCTGTCTACTTGTCTATATTTGTTTTTGTTGTTGTTTATATACAGGGTTAGGTGATTGAAGTGTTACCCATACTACACACAGGTCACATATCTGTCAAACCGATGATATTGCCAACTACTTGTGAAATTCATACCAATAACAGCTGTTTGCATTGTTTACAAACTACCAGTAGTATTTGCATCTAAGTTTTATAGAACAAAAATTATTCGAAATGGAATTCAAACGTCATAGTGTGATTGCGTTATATTTGACTGAAAAATCACAATCGTGAGTTTTTTTCGTGAGCTCAAACACCTCAAAGTGAATAAAATGTTTGTGTATCGTATCATAAATCATTACAATGGTACAGGCAGCATTGCCAACAGCTATCGTGATGGACGAAAAATAAAACAGCAACATCACCTGTAATGGTTCGGAAAGTGAGGGCTCGACTTGAACGAAATCCACGTCGTAGTGGCAATCAAATGGCCAAAGAACTGAAAATATTCCAGCGAAGCATCCGACGACGCATATTCCAAAATGAGCTCCCAAGATAAAGCCTCACAAGTTCCAAAAGGCTCACGATCTTACATCAAAGCAACAAAAAGTTAGACTCGAAAGAGCAAAGGAGTTGTTACGCTTTGGACGAACGAAGCGAATTTTCTAACATTGTGTTGTCTGATGAGAAAAATGTCCCTATTGAATAGTGCATAAACTCGCAAAATGATTGTGTTTACTTAACTGAACGCCCTTCCGAAAATTTGAGACTACGAATGGCCATCTGAAGTAGTTTTCCATCTCAAGTGGCATGGCATGGGCAGCCGTGACCGCCGATGGATGCTCTCCAATCGTTTTCATCGAGCCTGGTGTCAAAGTCAATGCGACTTATTATCGGGAAAATGTTTTGGAAGTTGCTTTATAGCTGTAGGCACGTAAACATTTCGGTCGTAGACCATGAGGGTTCCCACAAGACTCGGCACCGTCTTAAGAATGCTTGTGTGAACCAAGATTGGTTAAAAAATCATGTTCCACATCTCATTTCGTCCACACAATAGCTTTCGAATTCGCCAGATGCAAATCCGACGGACTATTCGATCTGGGCCATTTTGGAGAGCATGGTGAGGACTAAAAAATATGCCATAAGAAAGACATTATTCGGGAATGAGTCAAAATACCGAAAGATCACATTCGTAAAGCATGCAACTCATTTTTTTTTTACCGTTTGAAAGCCATAGTTAAGGCAAAAGGTGGTCACATGGAGCTAGAGTGAATGGATGAATGAAATGTTGATTATTTCTACAATTTTTGTAATTTGATTCACCTGAACCTGAAGCCTAACCCTGTATATAGTATTTTTAATGTACTCTTTCTACTTCACTGTGCCTTCCTTAAACATTTGTGGTATCTACTTCATTTTTTATATGAAGAAAGGTATAGTTTGTAGTGGAATATTTTTAATCAAATAATGTAAGAGTAGTTGTTGTTGTATTTCCTTTTGAGAATAACTACGTGCGATCAATTTTATTATATTGAGGTCATTCTTGCAATTTTAATTTGCAATTTCATTGATTATGAAATTTTCTCTTCTTTTTATCTATTTCACGATTTTTATTACGTAACGTTAAGTATTGAAGTAAAATTAGAAGTTTCAATATAAGAACTATTCAGTCAGTGTCACAGACGTGAACTTTTTAGCTCTGTCTATGCCCTGGGACTCCAGACTGTCTACGATCGTACTAGAAAAGCGCTATAAAGTAGATCTACCTACGGCTAGCTTCTGGTCAGACCCTGATGCTGCGCCCGGTAGACTTTGCTTCCGCATTTTCACTGATGGCTCCAGGACTAGTTCTGGAGTCTTCGTGGAAACTGACGGAACTCAACTATTCTTTGCCCTTTTTATGTATGCATCTGTCTTTCAGGCAGAAGTGTATGCAATACAGAGGGCAATGGATTATATCGTGGACAAAAGGCGCTACTGGCCTTGGACAACCCTATCACCACTTCCAATATAGTGGAGTTCTGCAAATCAAGGCTAAATTATGTCGGAAGACATAGTAGCTTATCGCTGATGTCGGTGCCGGGCCACGTGGGAATCGTAGGCAATGAGACCTCTGATGCATTACCAAGAGAATGTTCTGCGCTTGATTTAATAGACCCTGAGCCTGCTGTGCCACTACCCGCTGGAGCCATCAAGACCACGGTCAACATCCGTGGTCGGATGTTGACCGTGGCATATCGGGTAAATGGTCATATTTCCTCCTATCTCTAGGTAGAGGTGATTGCAGACTGCTAACCGACTTGGTTGCAGGCCACTTTCTATGGGCAAAGCACATGGAAAATATAGGACTAGGTAGCAGTGCACTTTGCCCAGCCTGTGGAGAAGAAGATGAGACGGCAGCCATCACTTTTTATGTGTCTACCCTCCTTTCGCTCGAATCAGTTTTGAGGCCTTTGGCACTGACATGCTGAGAGCCCAAACTCTTGGGTCTTTAACACCACAGGATCTATTCCGATTTCTTTGGAGAACGCGTAGATTTTAAACACAATAAAATGGAACTCCGAGCGCAGTACAATGGACCAATAAATGTCTGATTGTTGCGCTTGATTTTTTATTGTTTCAAAACAACAACAAAAGTACAATATATAGCCATACTCTCTCAATTGCTTGATCACCATGACATACATATAATCGTACTCGTTTTTACGCAATCAACATTAACAATTGCAATCACGAAAGGAGACAGCCGTTTCAGCAGCATCTGCATCTTCTTCATCTTCATCATCAGTAACAAAATTATTACAACAGATCCCCTCAGACGTCAGGCATATCAGACTCATAAATAAACTGAAAGCATAACATGTTGATAATAATAATCCGAAGAAGAAGAAGAAGAAGAAGAAGAAAAAGACCAAAAAGTTAAAGGAAAAATTTTAATTTTGTTTTTGTTTTTTTTATGTTGTTGTTGTTGTTGTTGTTGCTGTTTAAATGCACAAACGTGCGATGATAAATGAGATTTTAACCAAAGCACAGATGTATAACTATGACTGCAATCGTCTGGTTAGACTCAAAACAGAAAAAAATGCGTTGCTACAGCGGTCAAATTCCTAACCATCGCTATCATCATCTTCCACATAAACAAGCAAGCAAGCGAGTCATCAACAACAACCAACAAATCAACCATCATCAGTTACACGATGAACCAGCCACTCACACAATCAACCAATCGGCACACAAATGGGCTGCAATTGCAGCTGGTTCTGATCGTCGTTGACCGACTGCAACATTGTAGAGTCTGTAGAGTCTCTGTGTGGTTGTTGTGTTATTTCCTTTTTGATTTTCGTTACAAAAAAAAAATACAAAAATATATAATATCGTCTGCCTATCGGCCTTTCCCCTTTATCTTCTCCTATGTTTCTGTCATCGTATGGAAGTGCACATCTGTGCAACCAGTCAGTCTCTCAGTGTTTTAATGTATGCACATAAATTTGTTTTTTTATTTTTTTATTTATGAAATTCATTCAGGGACAAGCAACAACATCGAAGATTACGTACATAAAGCACACAAAGAAGCTCGTTTTGTTACATTGTTGCTTATATGTATGACCAAATGAATCCATGAATGTACTTAAATGAATGTCCAAATCTGACAAAAAGACAGACTATGGCAGTCATTCAATAAATATCACAATATCACAAGGTACAAGGGCCAGACATACATAATTCGAATCGATCATTTATACAATTTTATATACAATTGCCATTGCTTTAGAGCAAATCATGAGAAATAGTGCAAGAGAGAAATATAATACAGCTCATAAATATTAATATTATGAACTAATTTGTTAGAAGCAATGCTGCGACGTAGTGTGGACACTGGCACACTATGTGCGCCGCTGTCTCTGCCTCTTCCATGCATAATCTGCAAATGTCAGAATCCTCCCTCTCAACAAGACCCATCTTGCCGAGGTGGTATCTGAAATTGACATGCCCAGTTATTAGTGCAGTCAACCAGCTCAAAGTCAGCCGTCCCAGACAGTGAATCGGGAAGTCCTCCCCGATTCACTGCCCCTCGGTAGCCTCAACGAAGCCTTTGCCTGTCTACAAGTGGACAAACTCCCTCCATCTTGTGAGATGGAGTTTCTTTATCCAATCTTCGACTTTTGCCTTCACCGTCCCATTACTAAGAGCAACTACTGGTTCCGGCCCATAAAATTCGGCTTTAGATCCTTGTCTAGCCAAGGCGTTTGCAGCTTCACTTTGTTCTATATCAATGTGTCTCTTCACCTACATAAGAGTAATCGCATTACTACGAGCACACTCGTTAAACTTCTGAACACATTTGAAAGCCAGCTTAGAAGATACCGTAGGTTGTTGCAGTTGCCTGATCGCCGCCTGGTTATCGAGTGCTAGCAAGATTTTCATACCTTGCAGCTTTCCGTCGAGTATATGGTCTAGCGCATGCATTAAACCAAGCATTTCTGCTTGATAAATCGATTCATATCGTCCCAGATTCAGAGTGCATGATAGTCCCAACTCTTTAGAGAAGATTCCAGCACCCGCCCTGCCATCCATCAGTGAAAATACTAATGTCATTTTCCTCACATACATCATGTGTAAGACCGTCTTCAATGAGTGTTCTATGTAAATTTCCAGTCATCTTTAGCTTACTCATTCCTTTCGTTGGCATTTGCGCCGCCTTCACACTGCTATATACCAGTGACAGGATGCTCCTGTGCTCCCTATCTCCGTGCCGAATCTATACCAATTCTTGGATGTCTTCCGGGGTAATGCTATTAATGCCGCCGACTTCATAATATGCAAGTCCAGCCTTAGAAAGACTTCCAATGCTTCTACCGGAGTCGTTCAGATAGCTCCGGTAATCCCAATACAAACCGTTCTTTGTATCCTATCAAACTTGCTTTTTGCGTTCTTTTGGGTGACCTTAGACCACCAGACCACAGCAGTATACGTTATTAAGGTCCTTACCATCGTTGTGTGCATCCAGTGCATTGCTCTGGGAGTAATTTCCCACAAGAGACCCGTTTGCCCTTCTGGATCTTATCATCGACATGACTATTCCAATTCAGCTTGTTATCCAGAATAACACCTAGATACTTTACTTCGTTGGAGACGTTGATGTTCGATTCAAAAAGCCTAAAGGGGTCTATTGTTAGCCCAGTGCTCCTTTTAGTAAAGAGTACTGTTTTCAACTTACTAGCATTTACAGAGCGACCTTGTTCGGTGCACCATTTTTCAACCATTTTGAGTGCATCTCTCATGGTATCAGCTAAATTAGCTACGTAAATTTAATGTGAATTGGTCTTATATTTCTTTACTCTGTAGGCAGCTCATGGGCAGCTATCGTGATTTTTTTCGATTTTCAGATGTTTTTGTATTCATTTTGTGTGTTTTTAAATCATTATCTCTATAGCCTCCAAACCAAATACTCAAAAGAGGCTGAATGAAAAACCTAAACGAATTAGGAAAACGCCAAACAATGTTCTAGAAAAATGTTGCACGGGAAAAAAGAGTGAGGGTCCGTGAACAACAAAACAACCCTAAACCTCCTGTAAAATAAATAAATAAAATAAATATGTGGCACTTAAAGCCCCAAAGGGCTCATTGGCCGAGCTTCTCTTCCATTACTGTTGTGCGTCTTAAATTTGGACAGTATTAGAATGGACCTACTTATTTTAGCCGGTTCCGAACGGCAGAACACTTGTGACATCACTTTTTCTGAGCTTTGTCACAGAGTTCTTTTTAGAAGCTTTTTCATGGCAAGTTGTTACTGTCGGAAGAATTGCCAATTGCTTGCCGACAGGTGGGTACCGTTCGAAAGAAAAATCTTTTCGATATTAAATTTGTTATGCATCAGCCGGGTATTGAACCACGACCTACAGATCAGAAGGCGAACACACTAACCACTGAGCTACGGCTAAACCTCCTGTGCTCGAGATAAACAGCTCTAAAGCCACCTCTCTTTCGTCAACAAAAAAACCAGAGCCTGAGTTTCAATACGGCCTTCAACACAGTACTCTGGGGCACTCCCTCTCTCCAACAAGCTTATGCTGATTAGGATCAAACAAATTTTTTTTTCTAATTTTGCCTTATTAACTACCCGAAGCCTCCTGTGTTCGAGATAAACAGCTCTAAAGCTACCTCTCTTTCGTCAACAAAAAAACCAGAGCCTGAGTTTCAATACGGCCTTCAACACAGTACTCTGGGGCACTCCCTCTCTCCAACAAGCTTATGCTGATTAGGATCAAACAATTTTTTTTTTCCTAATTTTGCCTTATTAACTACCCTAAGCCTCCTGTGTTCGAGATAAACAGCTCTAAAGCTACCTCTCTTTTGTCAACACAAAAGTCTGAGCCTGAGGTTCAAAACGATCTTCAACAAAGTACTCTGGGACACTCCCTATCTCCAACAAGATTATGCTGATTGGGATCAAACAATTTTTTTTTTCTAATTTTGCCTTATTAACTACCCTAAGCCTCCTGTGTTCAAGATAAACAGCTCTAAAGCTACCTCTCTTTTGTCAACAAAAAAATCTGAGCCTGAGGTTCAAAACGATCTTCAACAAAGTACTCTAGGACACTCCCTCTCTCCAACAAGCTTATGCTGATTAGGATCAAACAATTTTTTTAACTACCATGAGCCTCCTGTGTTCGAGATAAACAGCTCTAAAGCCACCTCTTTTTCCTCGACAAAAAAAAACCTGAGTCTGAGGTTCAAAACGATCTTCAACATAGTACTCTCGGGCACTCCAGTTTCCAACAAGTTTATGCTGAATAGAATCAAACAATTTTTTCCTAAATTTGCCTCATTAACTAATCTAAGCCTCCTGAGTTCAAGATAAACAGCTCCAAACACACCTCTCTTTCGTAAAAAAAAAACCAGAGCCTGAGTTTCAAAACGATCTTCATTACAGTACTCTGGGGCACTCCCTCTCTCCAACAAGCTTATGCTGATTAGGATCAAACAATTTTTTTTTTTTAATTTTGCCTTATTAACTTCCCTAAGCCTCCTGTGTTCGAGGTAAACAGCTCTAAAGCCACCTCTCTTTTGTCAACAATAAAATCTGAGCCTGAGGTTCAAAACGATCTTCAACACAGTACTTTAGGGGCACTCCCTCTTTCCAACAAGATTATGCTGATTCTAATCAATTTTGCCTTATTAACTAATTAATATGAGAACATCATTGTGGCACAAAGAATACATGCAATATTAAACACACTACAACGTAGTAATAGTAGACATTAAATTAGAAGACATAAGGCCGACAATATTAGTTATACACTTTCATGAGAGACCATTAATATTTATGTGTGTTTCTTGTTGATTTACTCACTCAATTATATTCGTATATAAATAAATAAATGTTTACCACCCTCTCTCGCTCTCTCTCTCTCTCTCTCTCTCTTGTTGTGAAGTAGAACTAAAGCATTTATTTATTTATAGGTATTATCTTTCAACAAAAATTGAAAAGCATTTTATATTATCAATATATATGTGTGTGTGTGTGTGTGTGTGTGCAAGTATGTGTGACGATAAAATGCTTATTTAAGTAAAGGTTAAATTTGATGAAACAACAATGAAAGTATGAAAATAAAATTATGTATACTCGCATACTACATACACACGACATGTCTACACTCGAAAATGCTTTACGAAAAATGAATGTATTCCTAAAATATAAAGGTAGTCATCAAATATTGCGGCAAAGAAGAAAGCATCATGCGTCTGTCTGCCTACTTGACTACCTGCCAGACATTCGAAGAATGAGTGTGATTGAGTGAATGAGTAATAGTACTTACAGTGGCATACTCGTGCGTATGTGTTTGTAAGTGGGTGGCTGGATGGATGTAATGCAGTGCGTGAGTTTTCATTGATACGTACATGCGTATTTCTGTGTATACTTTGGTATAAATATATTGTACTTGCAACACAACGTGCTATAAGTTAATATATGCGTATTTCTTCCATACTTGGCGGCAAAAAACGACAGCACACACACAGAACGAAAGAAATAGAGTAATAGAGAGTAGGTAGGAATCATGCGAAAAGAAACGTACACATACGCACATAGCTACTTGTACTTGCTGTGTGGTGTAATAATATTGCGTAGTAAAAAATCAAATCAATATTATTGTATAGTAAGTGGTGTAAGCGATGTACTCATGTTGGATGTATTCATGTGCGATACTCAATTACTCATGCGCATGCGATTGATTGTATGTATGCTTGTGTAGATTGCATACTTAATGTAATGATAATGATAATGATGATGATGATGATGATGATGATGGCGTAGCTCAAGGACGTCGCAGGATATGTGTACCTAAAAAGCTGTGTTGTAGCTGTAGTTAAGTGTCTATAAGAAGTAGAAGCATGTGTATTGTGCACGTTATAATATGAAATGACGCAAAAGCTTGTTGATGTTAGACGCACGTAGACATTTATACAGAAATAATTACATATATAGTAGATGAGAGTATTGAAATATGAAATACAAAAACACACACACACACAATAACAATAGCACCAACAAGAAAAACCAAAAAAACCCCAAAATCACATCAACGGAAGTAGACTGTAAATTTGTGGAAGCAAAGCAAGCATATTAAGTTGTAAGTAATGGCAAAAAACAATAGCAGTCATTATCTAAAAATGATAGATGAGAGACGACCGACAGGGTAAAGAAAAAAGAAATAATAGAGATGAAGGGTATAAACAGAAGAATACGCATAATGTAAAATGGTTCCGGACGAAATTGAAATTCGTGCGTATGCGGTTTATATGGAAATGTGTTACAGACACTCACTCACTCACTCACTCACTCACTCATTCACTCACATATTTCCATCAATATAGGTATTTAGATGTGTGTGTATCACAAAGAGACGCAATAATTGGATTGGGGAATAAGTATTAGGCTTTTCATAGAGACACATCGTTTCAGGATGCACGATAACCTTGGGGGAAAAGCACTGGGTCATATTTCTGAGGCATTTTAAATTTAGGAAAAAATATAGCGAATATTTCTGACCACTGTGATCGGAGTAATAGTCTTTTTACAAATAAATAAATAAAAATGTGTGCATTTATAAGCCCCGAAGAGCTCTTTGGCAATAAATATTTGGCTTTTTATAGATGCACATCGTTTCAGGATGCACGTTAACCTTGGGAAAAAATCATCGGTAAGTTTCGGCAAAAATTTAGGGCCTATTTCTAACCATTGCGATCGGCGTGATACTCTTTTACAAATAAATAAATAAATATGTGTGCACTTATAAGCCCCGAAGAGCTCTTCGGTGGAACTTCTCTTACATTACTGTTGTGGGTGTTAAATTTTTGGACAATATTAGAAGAGACCTATTTATTTTAACCAGTTCCAAAAGGCAAAACGACATCACTTTTTCTAAGCTTTGTCACAGAGTTCATTTAGAAGCTTCTCCATGGCAAATTTTTACTACCAGAAGAATTGCCAATTGCTTGCCGATAGGTGAGGAGTACCTTTCGAAAGAAAAATCTTTTCGAGCCGGGGATTCAACCCACGACCTACAGATCAGAAGGCCAACACATTAACCACTAAGCTACGGCAGGATGCATCATAACCATGGGGAAAAATCATCGGGTCACTCTCTCTGATGCATTATAAGTTTAGGGAAAAATTTAGGGCCTATTTCTAACCAGCACGAACTGCGTAATACTCTTTTGCTAGTGCAAAATTGGCATGAGAGAGAGTTGTACTTCATTGCAACCAAATACCATGAGACTTCTGCAACGGTAAAATACAGATTTTATTAGAAAATTTGCAGAAAATGATTGATGTATTTGATTTAAAAGTAAGAATTTTAATTTAAAACAAAATTTATTTCACATGAAAGTTCTGCAACGGTAAAAGAATGATTTTATTAGAAAATTAACAGACAATTATCGATTTATTTGATTTAAAAGCATCACTTTTAATATAAAACAAAATTTATTTCATATCGAATTTTGTAGAGCTCACTACTTTTTCTTTAAAAACAATATAGGTATGAATAAATGTATATTAAGGTGGATTGAATTGTAAAATTTAAATAACTTCAAGTATTGCAAATTGAAAATATCACAAAATCTTCAATTAGGAGTCTTCAGCTAAGGAGTCGGCCCTAGAGCAGTAAAATGTATGACTGACCCTTATTAATTTTTTTTTTCTCAATAATCCCCTACAAACATGCCTATATCCTATATCCTCCTATATCTACTCCTTAAATGGACCCCTATACCAAATGGTCGAAAAACACCAGAAAATCGAAAATAGCTGCTCATGAGTCACCCCTAGAGCGGTAAAATGTATGATTGACCCTTATTGATTTTTATTTCTCAATAATCCCCCAAAACATGCCTACTCCTATATCTACTCTTTCAATGAGATCCCCATACAAAATGGCCGAAAAATAACAGAAAATCGAAAATAGCAGCTCATAAGTCGCCCCTAGAGCAGTAAAATGTATGACTGGCCCTTATTGATATTTGTTTCTCAATAATCCCTCCAAACATGCCTACTCCTATATCTACTCCTTCAATGAGCCCCCATATAAAATGGGCGAAAAATAACAGAAAATCGAAAATAGCTGCTCATGAGTCCTTCCAGAGTATTGAAATGTATGATCGACCCCAAATAGTTTCCTTCTCAGTATTTCCTCTTAACATACTTAGCCCATATCTCCACTCTTTATGTGGTCTTCCCTACATAGTAGGTACTAAAACTAAAAAAAACAGGGATGATCCAAATTTTATGTTTTTCGTTTCAAATGTTGATCCTCCCTAATGTATATGAATGCTTAAACTACTCGTAACTTGGCATTTATTCATCTCATACACACATTCAGTATATCTCTGTAAAATTCACCTACAAAGTAAAAGTACGTCTACAACAACAACAAATCGGTATTGTTATACGACGAAAGACGATCCAACAACAACAACAAAAACAACAACAGCAGCAGCAGCAGCACCAATGTCTGTGTCTAATGCCAGCCAGGCACAAGCACACAAATAAACTCAAACCCAAAATGTCTACGGCGCAACGTCTGCAGTCTGCAGTCTGCACTTTAAAATACAAAATGTGCAACAAACGAATACGCCACATCATACTCTTAACACCAAACAAACAAGCACCACACAAGTGCACACAACGCAACTTAGTCAAGCAAAAAATATTTTTATTCTCTTCTTTTACTGTCTGCGCATTGTTGTTGCCTATTTTCTATTGCCATTGCTATTACGACTTGTCAGACAAACGAACAAACGAACGAACAAACGAACGCACAAATGAACGAACCAACGAATGAAGTGTGACAATATCGTTGGATAATGTCGTCTCTCTCTCTCTCTCTCTCTCACTCTCTACCATACTTTTTCTGTCTGTTGATATGTGGCATAATTTTTGTTGTAAGTAAGTGAGTGGGTGGAATACATTAAATGACATAGACACAGACGACAAAAGGAAACAACAACAACAACAACAGCAACATGACATGAAGTAGAGAACATATGTAGCAACAGCAACAATTGAAGCAATCGTAATGTTGGACCCTCTTAGGTCTGATGCTTTTTCATAGAGCATCGAACAACAACAGCAGCATACGCAAAAGCAATTGAGAGCACATGAAAATGCACCCTCATGTTGTTTCAAATGTCGTCGGGGTGAAACAATACCCGTTACTGAGATGCTGATAATGCTTAACCTTGAAAAAGAAAGAAAATAAATAGTCCAGCCAGTCAAAGTCAACTCAGACGAACGGATGAGCGGACGGAGGCACTTGCTAAATGAATTTTTGCGAAAATTTTCCCAACTGAAAGCACAAAAAACAATTCATCTTGAGTGTGGAGTTCTTAGATGTATCGTATGGGTATGGGATGAGTTGAGAAGATGCACAAAAGGATGCAACTAAAAGTAACCAACATTGTGTGTGTATGTTATGTATGTATGTGCCTACACATGTTTGATCAGACAGAAATGAATGATGATACACCTAAGTACCATATACAGGGTGATTTTTTAAAGAGCCTTTGGATTTGATTTAAAAAAAAAACAAGTGGTTCATACGCTGGGTCCAATTTTGGCATACTCTCTCCAATATATCGGCCGGTATCTCACGAATAAATTCTTCAATATTAGTTTCCAGTTCAAGTTCGTCAGTTCGTTGCGGTCTTGTCGCTATAGACATGAGCCCAAACGTAGCCCCACAAAAAATAGTATAAAGCCGATAAATCGCACGATCTAGGCGGCCAATTGACCGGCCCCAAACGTGAAATAAACTGTTGACCCAACTCGCCTCTCAATTGAGCCATTGTTTCGCGTGCTGTGTGGCATGTGGCACCGTCTTGTTGAAATCACACGTCAGCCAAGTCCAGCTCTTCCATTTTGGGCAAAAAAAAAGTTTGTAATCATCGCACGGTAGCGCTCGCCATTCACAGTAACATTCCTGCCTTCGTCGTGTTTGAAAAAGTACGATCCAATGATGCCACCGGCCCACACACTCCACACCAAACAGTGTATTTTCCGGGATGCATTGGTAGTTCTTGCAATATTTCTGGCTGCTCATCACACCAAATACGACAATTTTGATTGTTTACGTATTCATTCAACCAGAAATGAGCTTCGTCGCTGAACACAATTTTCTGATAAAGAACGTGGATCTTTATCCAACTTTTCCAGCGCCCATTCACCAAAAACTAGCCGTTGTGGTAGGTCGTGTGGCTTCAATTCTTGCATCAGCTGT
Organism: Megamerina dolium; assembly: GCA_963854835.1. NCBI lineage: Eukaryota > Metazoa > Arthropoda > Insecta > Diptera > Megamerinidae > Megamerina > Megamerina dolium. The sequence continues at coordinate 70,945,617 of OY978528.1, read as the reverse complement.
ATTTTAAAAGGTTTTACACCGAAATCCTTCTGCAAAATTTTCCACGTAGTGGAGTAACAGAGGCCCGATGGTTGCGAACGGCGCCGAATCGATAATTCACTGGCGCCTTAGAAGGCCGCCCAAACGGACCATAAAATGAATGATTGAATGAACCGAGCATGAATTTTGATAATAAAATTCAATAATCTGCAAGCATTGTTCGTTTGTAAGTCGATTAATGGTTAAATTATAGACCCAACTGAACATGTTTGACAGTAACATGTTAACGAAAACAGCTGAGCTGTCAAAAACAGTGTTGCCCAAAAGAAAGTTGCTAAAAAATCACCCTGTACATACATTAGACCTATCAATGACGCTATATCTGAATTTTTGGCGTAGGTTTGTTGTCAACGAATCACCCTTAAATAGTTTCTAAACATTTTTCTAAGCATTTTCGATGCACTCCTTTGAACATTTCTAATATGTCTAATGTTCTGAGGACTGAGAACAGACTCTCCATAGGTTGAATGAAAAATTGCTCAAAGTTGAAATTGTCTGAAGTGAATTACAAATTCGAATAGAAAAATAATATGTATAATAGCTAAGAATATAAGGATTTTGGGTATTTCTAAGTACAGATTTAATAGGCTAACTTATGTACCGTAATGTATGTGTGTTATATATGCAACTATTGCATGCGTTGTCTGGTACATATTACTCGTATCTGTTGTCTATCTACCACATACGATTATATATACATACATTTATGTATAATGCCTTTCATGTGGGCGAATAAAATGTCTTTGATGATGATGGTGATGGTGCCATCCTAGTGTATCGTATCCATGCTACTGACATTGATGATGCTCGACATTGAATTGAATGGAATGCAATAAAATGTAAATTGCCGCATATACACTTTGATTCACAAGAGTATCGTACAATACATATATGTACATATAAATGTATATGAAGATATCAAATTTGGCTATTATTTTACTCACCACAGAGATGCGTATATGAATATCGAGTCTAAATGCCTCTTTTTCAATTCAGACTTTGTCAGAATGATGTATTTTTGAGCTCTTCCAAGAAATCTATCACTCACTTCACTGATATATTATCTTTCGCTTTGCCATACTATAATTCTTATTCGGTTTTATATGTCACTCAGTTGACCATCACATTAAAGTTACCGCTAACACATCTATATTTTGCCTTGAGTTTGAATCATTTATCGATTGCATTAATTTATGCCAAACCAAAACAAAAACACTTGATTACTCATTCATAGCATTTTTTTTTTTCAATATACAAAATCTGATCCCTTTTCTAATATGCAACACTGGTCATCCTCATATATAAGCAGGAGTATGAATAGATTTGTGACGATAACAGACATTGTTTGCATTCATTTATGTCGCTTTTTTTGTTTGTTTTATTATCAATTATCCTGAAAATATTGACCATGAAATGTACGCTCTATTGTTGTTGTTGTTGTTGTTATATCTTGATTAATTTACCATGCTCGCGACCTTCAAAATACAGAGACGATGAAAACAGCATCAGCGTCATCAAACATTTCCATAATAAACCAAACTAAGAGACAGTGAGACAATGAGTCAGTGATATTTAGTGTATGTATGGGATACTAAAAATATAATTCACATAAGAGCTGTATGATATATACCTAGCCAATTGTATAAATGGACATTATGCAAAATTTTAAAGAGAGAACAGCTCTAGAAGAATACTGCGAATGAAATGCTATCAGCGTCATTTTGTCACAGACTTTTATGGATTTAGGATTGCCGAAACTGATGTTGAATTGCCTCAGTAAGGTCGCATTACATCTTTAACCTGATAAAAATTTGAATAAAGTTTAAATATTCCTTAAAATACCTAGAATTTTCAACAGAGAGATAAAATATATGATTTTACTCTCCAATATTTTTGCTTAAAATACTTTCCAAGTACCGTCTTATACTTCGATAAGTGTCTATAGAAGTTATTTACACTTTCACTTTGCCTTCGTAGAGGCTTTGTGGAACAAAAAAATTTGACTTAGAAATTTTTGAGCAGCTCGAAGCTAGTTTTACTTCGATAAAAATGTATAATAGAGGCTACAAAATAAAAGCGATCTCTAAGCAAACTGTTATAAAACTTTTGGATTTGCTTTCTATCGACCAATTCGAAGTCATATAGAAGTGGCTGCACGAAATTACTTCCTTCCAGCAGTTTAGCGGCTGCTTAATAAAAGGTCTTCCTCTAAAACTTCTATAAATATTCCGATATTGTAGATTCTTTCTCTAAAGACCAATTGGAAACCTCTTTATAACGATTGAGCCTTGAGAAAATCGTTACGGAATCCTTATAGAAGCAAAGACTTGCATTTTAGTCTACTGGAAATTGCTAATTGTTAATTGGGTTACTGACTATCTATACTATTTAGAGATAATCTCCTACGGATGAGCTTACAATTACGTGAAAATCATTAAAAAGCCCTCATTACTATTCAGGTATCACCGCAAGAGTGACTAAATATATGACCGACCCCAATCCATTTTATTCTCCGCAATTCTCCCATAAATACCAAATACAATGAATAAACTCGACAGGTCTTCTCCAAGCGAAAACCCTCATCAGCTTTGATACAGCTTTTGACAGAATTACCGTTAGAAAAGCAAATTTACGCCTAGTAACCGGCTATCTCTCAGGACATAACTGGCTAAAGTACCATCTCCACAAAATGGGATTATCCTCTGACACGGAGTGTAGACTCTGTCTGGAGGAAGAGGATGAAACATCGATCCACATCTTTTGCGAATGCCCAGCCTTGGGAAGGTTTCGCCTTAAACACTTTCAGGTGTGTTTCCCAACACCAGCTGCAATCATCAAAAGTTCGACACGATCAATTCAATCTTTTATTAAAAAGGTAGAGTATATTCTAGTGTCGTAGATGGACTTGGGTACAAAATACCTCTTATGGTCGCAGTACCCGTAACACTTGTGGTTGGTCCTCAGAGGTATCAGCCGTAGGGCTCACATTCTCTAACAGTCTGGTTTCGCTTTTAATACTGTCCAAAATTTAACACGCACAATATTGCGGCCAAAGATCCCTTCGGGGCTTATAAGTGCCACATATTTATTATTTTTTTTTTTACTTGTAAGAGTAAATCTTATACACTTTGTGGCACTTATAAGCCACAAAGAGTCTTTTGGCCGAGCTTCTCTTCTAATACTCTTGTTCGTTTTAAAATTTGGACAGTGTTAGAAGGGACCTACTTATTTTAGACGGTTCAGAAGCCGGCAGAACTTTTGCGACATCAGTTTTTCCGAACTTTGTCACAGAGTTATTTTTGAAGCGTTTCCATGGCAAATTGTTACTGCAAGAACAATTGCCAATTGCCAACAAACTAACCACGGAAGTACGGCACCCACAGCAGGCCAGGAATATATGAAACAATAATCGTATTTATGTAAATCTGATTACAAGATGGCCGTAAGCAAAAAATTTATATATGAAAATGGTACACCAAAAGTGAAATTTTAAAATTGAAAAGTCGACGTAACTTTTTGTTTGAGCCATTAAATACATGAATAAATATGAGATGAAAAAAACAATAAAGCAATAACAACACACAAAAACTAAAGGCGCTCATGCATATATTTGCAACAAACTCGCTCATTCATTTATTCATACATTCAGAAGGACAAATAAAAACTCTAAAATTGCCAAGTCAAGAGAGAAAATTCGAATGTGAATCAATATCAGACACCAAATTAGCAAAAAAAAAAAATAATAAAACCCTATAAATAATATGAAAATAAATTTACAAAAAAAAAAAAAATAGAAAATCAAAGAAAAACCACTCTTTTAAAAATTATTAAAACATCTTCAATTGGCCTTTAAGTGAAAAATTGATGATGATAATAATATTTATGATGATAATAATCATGATGATGGTGGTGTCCATATGTAAACTTCTAGTGTACGTATGGATACATATGTAAACCGTGTCTGCTGTGTTGCCCAAAATACAAAAAAACAAAAAAAAACATTACAAATATTCTATTCAACGACGCATTCGTTGTCTGCAAAGTTATTTGCACCAAAAACTTTTGTTAAGAGTTAAACACGACTGCCAGTAAAAATAACACCAGCAAAATAGCAACAGCATCGCCAAACTTTTATATCCCTTTTATTATTATTTCATTTATAACTTGAATATTTTTTTTTTTTTTTTTGTAAATATTGCTTTGTGGGCAAGCAATTGCCAACAGAGATTAGTCGATTTAATTGTGATACTGGAGAATGTTAGATGTAGGTACGAATCTGTATTGTATGTATTTTCTTTTACACACATCGACTTTTACAATGAAGTTTTCATCGAAAATGTTTTTAATTAGTTATACTTTTCGATTTTTTCATCTTCAGTTAATAAATTAACACATTTCATATAAATACTCGCATACACGAAGTCTCGAATACCAAAAGTTGATCATTGATGTAAGACCCTCAGCATTCAAGTTGAAATGATTTCATTGTAAATTGAATTCATAAATTTTAATATAGAATATTTGCTAGAACTTACTTATAAATAATAATAATTGAATTATCTTGCATCCTTGCTACAGTCAATTCGAATTAGAAGTGTGCTTAAGTGATTTTCACGGCTCATGATCACGCCCAATCCACTCACGATGTAGATTTTGAATTTCATACACACCACTGATTGTTCTGATTGTTTCGTTTACAAGTTAAAGAGTTCTTCTTCATGTAGCAAAATAGGAAATATTAATAAAAACGACCAGCAATTAAAACCACCCCAGATGATCAGTGATCGCCGAAAATAAAGCTAATGTAATCAAGGCAAGCTCAAAAGGTAAAAATGCATTAAATACATAGGGTAATTGTTATTTTTATTTTCGCATCTAATTATCGATAATTTAACCCTTAAATCTTTCATATGTATAGCGTATACAACAAGTATTCATCACAGTCACAGAGCAAGTATGTAGAGCCAAACAAAGACCGGATGAATGTCGTTCGATCAATCGATCGAACTACATATTTTAATGTTTTTATACATATTTTAATATACGAACAAAAAAAAACCTACTTGAAAACATATGTACATATACAACACCAGTCTGTGATACTTTGAAATGAGGGGTGAGGGGAAAATATTCAATACCCTCAAGTTATACCTATAAACAGGATGTGCGTCAGCGTCTGTCTGATGGTGGGTTTTGTGTCATCTTTTGCTGTGTTGTCCGGTTTAACGAATACGATTGTAGTTTGTATGCATACACATTAGGATGAGCCAAATGTTTAAACTTAGCTTAGCTTAGCGTATATATAATTTTGAGCATAAAAATTGTATGGGAACCCGCCTAAAAATATTGAGGCAGAAAGTTGATGACTGTAGCTTGTATGCACACACATTAGGACGAGCCAAAAGTTTAAACTGAGCTTGGCTCAGCGAATGTATAATATTTCGGTAATTTCAAGCAATCACAATAAAAGCATCAAAATTGTATGGGAACCCGCCAAAAATATTGAGGAAGAAAGTTGATGACTGTAGCTTGTATGCACACACATTAGGACGAGCCAAAAGTTTAAACTGAGCTTGGCTCAGAGAATATATAATATTTCGGTAATTTCAAGCAATCACAATAAAAGCATCAAAATTGTATGAGAGCCCGCCTAAAAAATATTGAGGAAGAATCATACATTTCACTTCGCTACGGGTAATTCCTAGGCAACATTTGTCGACTTCATGTGCTTATAAGATAATTTTGTATGCGAATGCCCATTAGGGATGGAGATAGCGCGTAAGTAATTTTAGAGCAAATATCGAAGAGAAAGGGGGGTAAAATTAAACTTTCGGGCTATTTGTCGATTTTAGGTGTCTTGAAAATTGAGAATTAACGACATGATTCGCCCCTAGAGTGAGAAATATATAGGCTCAGCGAATATATAATATTTAGATAATTTCAAGCAGTCACAATAAAAGCATTAAAATTGTATGGGAGCCCGCATAAAAAACTGAGATAAGGGGTAAATATGTTTATATAAAATATTGAGGAAGAAAAATTAATGGAAATCAGTCATACATTTCACTTCGCTATGTGTAATTCCTAGGCAACATTTGTCGATTTCATGTATTTTGACGATAATTTTGTATGGCAGTGCCCATAAGGGATGGAGATTTTTTTTGGTCCTTTAACACTCAAAATTGGAGCATAGGGCCTCCCTAGGGCTTTTTCATCGCATGTGATGTTAACGTAAGCTAGTTTCCGCAGTGCTGACCTCCTCAAAGTGATTTTTGGCCGTCCGCGGCTTCTGCTCCCTTGCGGATTCCATCAAAGCAACATTCTCGTGATGCTTTCTGGCTGATTTCATAGCGTGTGACCAATCCAGCGCCACTTCCTACGCTTAGTTCGTTAGACGACATAGTGCCTCGTTGAAAATAGTGTTAAGCCTTGTTGACGAAAGCTTGAAGTCTCTGCGTGATGGAGTTCGAGATCAGCCATATTTCGCTTCCGTACAGTAGCGTCGATTTCATGCATGCTAATAATATTCGCAATTTCGTGCATCGGGAGATTTGGGAATTTGCACATACTGATTTTAGCCGAACAAATGCTGCTCTTGCTTTGTTCAACCTGCAGTTAGCATCCGCATCAGCTCCTCCATATGCTGATATTGTGCAATCGAGGTAGCAGAAGCTTTCGACGAAATCAATCACACAGCCGTCAATCATTATATGGCTTGTATTGGAGTGATGGATTCTCATGGCTTTGGTCTTTGCAATATTTATCTCTAGTCCTACGGTACGTGCCAGCGCGATTAAGTGGTTCGCCTTCGCTTGCATATCGGAGAATTTGTGCGAGAGGAGACAAATGTCATCGACAAAGTCCAAGTCAGTTCTCTTATACTGGGTGAGGCTGTTCATGACGTCATCCAGCACAATGGCGGAGAGGAGCAAGGAGAGAGGGCAGCCCTGCCGTACTCCATCGTTGGTGGTGAACAAATTACTCATGCTGCCGTTGTGAAAGACCGCCAGTTCGGAGTTCTCGTACAGCGCTATTATGAGGCGTATTAACTTCAAGGACTCCTTTTCTGCTCAAAGCCTAACTTCTGACACTAACTTCTGACTCCAGGAGCAGTTTGATTTACAAGGGATGGAGATAGCGCGTACGTAATTTTAGAGCAAAAATAATTCAGGTGTTTCTTAAAATTGAAAATTAACGACATGATTCGCCCCTAGAGTGTTAAATATATAAGATCATCCCCCATTAATTTGTTTCCCTCCACCACTTAAGAAGGCTCCCATACAAAATGCATTTAAAAGCACCTGAAAATCGACAAATAGTCCACCAAATGTGCCGAAATCGTCTTTAGGGCTGTGAAACAATAGCAGAACCTCATTACTTTTTCTTTCGCAACATTTTCTCCGAACATACGCATTCCTAACTCCAACCGTTAAGGTGACCCTCATACAAAATGATCGAAAAACACCTCAAAATCGGTATAATAATTTGATACGCCCTAACATACACACCATTACATACACGTATACATCTTGCAACAAATAATCATGTTGACAACAATAATAATGTAGACGTAAAATTGGTTGGCTAGCGTACGACATGTCGCTTTGTGCCATCGGAAAATAGCCCAGACAACAGACCCAGCGCAACACACAAATACTGGAGCTTATTATAATTTTCACTTTTTTTTCTTCGTTTTCTATGCCTCTGTAATTTGTTGTTGCTTCGTCTTTTTTCTTCTTACTTTTCTTATACCATATACAACAAAAGAGCAATTTAATTGATAACAAAATAAGGAAATTCAATTATACAATCATGTTGCTGCACTACTACGTCATATATGTATTGTATGTGTACCACCAATAAAATTGTAAACTGTCATTGTTTGTTGTCGCTGTCTGAGCCAGCCTTTGTCTGGACTACAATGTATAATAAAATTCATCTTCTTCCAAAAGTAATTTACATAAACAAGTTGCCTCATCTGAGGTAGGTATCCCCATTTAATTTTGTACTATGCTAATTAAAAACCTTGAGAACATCTCCAATGCAAAATATTCGCAAATTCCATAAAGATGAAACTCGAAATTAAATTTTATCATAAATGTGACTTTAATCTGACATTTGTTGATGAGCGCTTTTAACAGGAGACCCCTTGAAATATCACAGTGCAACACAATTTTTGATCATTATAACTCTCGAAATGGATAACTAATATATATTAAATTAAGAAATAAAGTAAAATTTACCATTTAAGTTCACTTTTCTATTTGAAAACCTCTAAACTGACATTCGAAAACATAATTTTTATATGGTAGGTAGTAGTAGGTTTCATCCGATTTTGCTCATTTTCGAGTTTGAGAGTTCTTTTGTAAATACAATTGCACATATCAATTTTCAGCTCGATAGCTTAATATTCACATCCGCAAAGTGTGAAAACTTACATTCGAAAATATAATTTTGTATGAGAGGTAGGAGTAGTTTTCATTCGATTTTGTCCATTCTTACAAATATTAACTTTTAAGAAAATCGAATTATATGTACCAAGTTTTAGCTCTGTAGCTTAATATCTTAGCCTTCAAAATGTGAAATCAAACATTAATCAAACACCGTTAAATTAAATTTGATCCTTCACGAGTAAATATAATCACGTGAACTGAGTTTGAGCATAGGTATGAAAATATACATGCGAAAGCATACTTTTGTATGGAAGGTAGGCATGGCTTTTATGTGATTACGCCCATTTTCGAATATATTAATTTTCTCGTAAAACTAACTTCACATATTGAATTTGAGCTCGATGATGAAAGTCGGAAACTATATTAACACGTTCCAAACCTAATTCTTGTATAGGAGGTAGTCGTAATGTTCATCCAATTCCATCCATTTATCATCTCGACTAAAATAATCATTTTTACGAATTTTCAACTAGATGGATTATGGTGTTGCATAGTGTAATTACAAAACGATTATATTACATGCATTACATATGCTAGAAAAAGGGTTTTATATGCAATTTATGTCGCTGTTCCCCCATGTTTCTTTTTCTTCTTCTTCTTCTTATTGCAACTGCTTAACTTAAATTTATATGCAACATCACATATAATTGTCATCATAATCATCATCATCAACATCATCACAATATCACAACATCAACCCCTCAAGACATGTAATGTATGCTGTTGTTGATGCCAATATCACTGTATGAGCGAGTGAACGCATTATGTACGATGAGATCGAACACTCATATCACTACTTACATAAATGGTAGGAAAACGTACGTTGAGTATAAGTATGATATTAAATGTTGTGCCTCTTAATGGCATCCAATTAGAATAAATGCGTATGTATTGTTGTTGTTTTTGATTATATCCTTGTCTGCCCTTGCTTCTTCTTCTTCTTCTTCTTCTTCTTCTTCTTCTTCTTCTTCTTCTTCTTCTTTATTACTGCACTCACAACAATGGCACAATTTCCGTCCGACTACTATTACTGTTGTTGTTGTTTATTACGAAGATATAGTCTGCTAACTATGTATTAGGCTTGCCCAAAAAAAGTTTACAATTTCCATCAAATACTTTTTTTGTTCGCTGAAAGCTCAAGCTGAAGCTCTAACGAAAGCTGTTTGTAAAAAATATTGGTATTGAAAAAAAAAAAACCGTTTAGAAAACTTTGCCTAATCTATTCTCTTACGCAATTTAGGTAAAATTATGAAATTGCAAAAAATTTTCTTTATGTATTTTTGTTCATAAGTCAGTGAATATTTGAAATGTGTCTTTTCGGAAGATCATTTAAAAAATTTTTCAGAAAATATACGGGAAAATGCACTCTTTTCATTTTTTGCCTCTTTTTGGAAATGAAATTTTAGATGTTCTCCCAGAAAGATATAAATAAAATATTCATCGGGTTTTGTGAAATCAAAAATTTAAAGAAATAGGCATTTTTCCGATGTGCTGAAAGCTTCACTAAAAGCTCTTTGGAATAAAATAATGCAGAGAGCTTTCAGAGAAACATTCATCGCATCAAAAAAAATTCAGATTTCAAATCAGTGAATAATTCATTTCCTGTCCCTCGATATTCAGAATCCTAACCAAGACATTTGAGCAGATCTACTTTAGATTAAATAGGGTAAAATGCACTCATTCTCTTTTTCTCCCCCTTTTCGGAAAATAAATTTTAGATGTTCTCCCAGAAAGATATAAATAAAATATTCATCGGGTTTTGTGAAATCAAAAATTTAGAGAAATATAGAAATAGGCATTTTTCCGAAGCGCTGAAAGCTTTTCTCAAAGCTCTTTGGAATAAAATAATGCAGAGAGCTTTCAGAGAAACATTCATCGCATCAAAAAAATGCAGATTTCAAATCAGTGAATAATACATTTCCTGTCCCTCGATATTCAGAATCCTAACCAAGACATTTGAGCAGATCTACTTTAGATTAAATAGGGTAAAATGCACTCTTTCTCTTTTTCTCCCCCTTTTTGGAAATGAAATTTTAGATGTTATCCCAGAAAGATATAAATAAAATATTCATCGAGTTTGGCATTTTTCCGTTGCGCTGAAAGCTTTTCTAAAAGCTCTTTGGAATAAAATAATGCAGAGAGCTTTCAGAAAAACATTCATCGCATCAAAAAAAAAAAATTCATATTTCAAACCAGTGAATAATTCATTTATATGCCTCTATATTCAGAATACTAACATAAACATTTGATCAGATCTACTTTAGATTAAATAGGGTAAAATGCACTCTTTCTCTTTTTCTCCCCCATTTTCGGAAACAAAATTTTAGATGTTCTCCCAGAAAGATATAAATAAAATATTCATCGGGTTTTGTGAAATCAAAAATTTAAAGAATTAGGCATTTTTCCGATGTGCTGAAAGCTTTACTAAAAGCTCTTTGGAATAAAATAATGCAGAGAGCTTTCAGAAAAACATTCAGCGCATCAAAAAAAATGCAGTTTTCAAACCAGTGTATAATTCATTTCCTGTCCCTCGATATCCAGAATCCTAACCTGAAAATTTGAGCAGATCTACTATAGATTAATGAAAATTTTGTGTCCCATTAGGCATTATTAAAGTCTGACCTCCATCTCATACAATTTTACAATTTTTTCCCACCTGTTGAGATGATCGATTCGATCTCTGCAACATTGTTGCTAACCTAAGATGAATCTGGAATCAAGTCTGGGTTATTTTTGTTGCAGAAAAAATTCAATTGAATCCATCATGTTTCAGAGATCGAATCTGCGATCTCATACAAAGTATTATGTTACTACATCACTCATTAAATTGAAGAATAAATTCTGCTTGTATCTCTTTAAAAAAAAAAATGTAATTATTATTGAGTCAATCCAATCGTAATTTAAAACTACAATCACAATCTCATAGGTACCTTTCAATTATACATAAGTATCAATACGACATTATATGTATATAAACACAAGATACGCACTATTGTATGTAAATCAAATATGTGCCATAAAAAAGGTGAAATTCAAAAAAAAAAAAAAATAATTGAATTAAATAAAAAAAATTATAATGGTTACACACTGTTTTAAAGGCAAACATTTGAATTGCGTCGTAGACATCGACAACGACGACATCGACGATGGCAACATTGTATATTGCAACATTCCTGTAATAAAAGACACATGTATATACACAAATGTATATGTACATGTTGAAATATTCGCCTTTGGCTACTTGCAAAAAAATAAGAACAAACAAACGAAAAAAATAATAATAATAATAAACATACACTTGCTCCGCAGACATCGATCCATGTAGTCGGTCATACATGGTCCGATACATGGATACACACACACACAAACTGAATTACTACTCCAAAATGATATGTATATATTTGAATGTGACCAGACGCATACCAAAAAAAAAAAAAAAAATATCGTTACAAAAAATGAAGAAGAAAAAGAGAGCAAAAAGAAACAAAACCATTACGTAGGTTTTGTGTCGTTGTTGTCGTCGTTGTCGTCTAAGCGAACTAGTACAATACCTACAATAATAACTACGGAGTACCACCAAGACTGACTGGAAAGCAACCATCGTCGATGTAAACCAATCAAATGAACAGACGACATAGGACATGGGTAAACATTTACAAAAGCCACATGAACACATAACACACACTCCAGCCACATATAGACATTTTGTGAGACTTTTTGACAATTTTCAGAATTTCTTTTTTTTTTTTGTTGTTGTTCTTTGCTTTTTGGAGGTTGAGTAGTGAGTGACTAAAAATTTGTCATTTTTATTTTACAAAACTTTTTCTCTTCAAGCAGAAATTGTCGTCATCATCATCATCATCGTCGTCGCCGTAGCCGTTGTCGTTGTCGTTGTCGTCGTTGTATGTAGTATGTTTGTATGTGATGCAACAGTCGTCAAATATAAATAAGTACAAACACTCGAAACACACTTTTATGTACCAACAATTTGGTGCAATTTGTGGCGCGCAAAAAATATCTTATTGAAGAAAATAATCCAAAAAAAAAAATAATTTTTTTTTTAAAGAAAATGAAATACAAAAAAAAAAAAGGTCAAAGCGAAAAAGTCATTTAAAAACCAAATTAAAATGTCTTCAAAAAGGTGCTAAATATGAGAAAACAATTTTTATGCCTGACAAAAATGCCAATAAAGCCATTTCAGTATAATTTCAGTCACTGGTTCAAGGTGTGTGTCCCAAAGGCCATTCTATTTATATACGCTTCAATACATATTTGAAGATTATCATATTGAATTGTGCACATTGTGATACTGTTTAAAGTTTTGCACCAATAACTTCAAATATAGCTTCTATAAGACCTTGAGGAAATAAGTCTTTTGAAATGTGTAATGTTATTTTCTCTCCCTCCCTCTTCTTCTTCTTCTTCTTCTTCTTCTTGTTCTTCCTCTTCTTCTTCTTCTTCTTCTTTTTTGTTTCTTTCTTCTTCGAACGATTTTCCCTTGAAAACTTCAAGTATTCTCTCAACAAATATTTTGTCCTCCCCAATCGAACTTCGACAAAGCTGTGATAACAGTTCGATAAGACCTTAAGAAAGCATCTTAGCGAAACAATCGAAAATTGACAATATTCGAAGAAATATGGCGTACGCTGATGATGTGGCAGTCCTAATTTCGGGTCTCTTCCCTTCCGTGATGGGTGAGATCATGGAAATACTATTAGCAAAACTAAGTAGGTTGGAACAAGAACGGACACGGCCTTAGGTTGAATCCGGAGAAGACGGAGTTACTACTCTTTACGAGAAAGTACAAATCACCTACCTTCAAACTAGCAACATAAAATGGACAACAACTGACCTTATCGAACAGTACCAAGTATGTGGGACTGACTTGGAAACTGCAAACTGAATTGGAAAACATGCATCGAGGAGAGAGTACGGAAGGCCTGTATCGCTTTCTATGTTTGTAAATCGATGTTTGGTAAGAAGAGGGGACTAAAGCGAATATGGTACTCTGGATGTACCATATTCGGAGTACATTCACACCGGTGCTGATCTATGGCTCTGTAGTTTGATGGGAAGCTCTTCGCAAGAACTACAACACCAATAAATTGCGGAGCCACTGTGGCCTTGGATCCTATTTTGAACCTTTCAAACTGCACTCAGGCTCAGAGAATCTAGATGTTGGAAGAGTACTCAACAAGGACACAATAGCATACTTAGACATGTACATATAGATATAATTGACAAGAGGACTGACTTTTGCCCTCGCAAGCTAGCTTTTGAGAGCGGAATTAAGGCTATATTTCCAAGTAGGAATGAGTGGAAACAAGGTGAGATCCAGGCTGGTAGGGATACACAAATTTTCACTGATGGTTTCAAAATGTTGACTCTGGAGTTGGAGCAGGAATCTACACAGAGTCCCTAGAAATAACAACGTCCATAAAACTTCCATCACATTGCAGTGTGTTCCAGGTGGAAGTATACACAATTCTGCTAGTACCAGTTATTAGCTCAAAGTTGGTCGGAGCATGTAAACAAATAATAACTTAATTAACTGTCAACCACGAAATATTAGTTATCTGGATTCCAGGGCACAAGAGCTAGCGTCGGTAACGAAAATGCTGATCAGCTATCCCGTAGGAGTTCATCCGCAGACAATGAACAAACAACCGATGCTGATATGGGTATTCCCCTAGTCGAAGCCAAGGGGATTATTTAAAAATACTCTACCTTAATAAAGCGCAGCGGAAATGGTCAAAAGCATCACAATCTGCGCAATTTCAAAAGCCACTTGGCCAAACTAGAATGAGAAGAGGACAAAATGCCTTCTAGGAATAGATATAAAGCCATCATATACAAACTTATAGCAGTCTGCACAGGCCAATGGGCCATTGGTACATATGCAGAGAAAACGGGTCTTCCGCGTAACGACCATTGCAGAAGTTGTAACGACATAGCTGCCCCCGACCTTATCCAGAAACCTAAGAAGTCCCTTCTTTGATAACCTAGGACGGTTATCTAAAATAGAGATCTCCTATATCCTAGAATTTATACACAACACTGACTGGTTGTAACATATCACTTAACACTCAGTAGGTCTTAGGGAGTTTTATGAGCCACCAGGGCCGCAGCCATTCTACCAGCCTACCTACCCGAATAAATGGAAAAAAAATCATTTAAAATCAAATTAAGAAGAAGAAATTATGCTATAAAAAATGAAATTTCGAATAATGCTCCTTTTTGAAGTTGGTTAAAAAGTAAAATAAGATTAAAAAAAAAACAAAATACTAAATTTAAAGCCAGACAACAAGGAAAACACAACAGACAAACCAACGCACAATAATAATAATAACAACAGCCGCCAACAACAACAACAACAACAACAACAACAAAATTATATCCCAGACATGAACTACCACCATCACCACCTCATACAATCCGTCATACGGCCAACCATCCATCCATCCATTTGACTTTATTATTACATACTCGCACCAGCAACATTTGTTGTATGTATCACTCTCTCATTCACTCTCACTCTCTCTCTCTCTCTCTCACACGTTGTCGTTGCTGCTGCTGCTGCTGCTGCTGTTGCTGCTGTTGCATGCTGTTGCGTATGGGAGTATTGGAATATTTTTCAAGGTCATGCATGGAATTTCGGTATTCTATTTCAACTTCTCGTCATACTGCGTTACATTGAATTGTGTGTTGTATGCTGTGCTGTGCTGTGCTGTGCGTTGGGTTGCATTGGGTTGTTTTTTATTAATGGCATTGAATATATGCGATGTAGATAGATGTTTGTATACATTTGTGTACTATAAGTATATGGTACAGTATGAATGCATGTCTCATGGTACTCTAAATAAATATGTATATAGCATAGGTAGGCATACTTGTATGTACATATACTAGCATGCGAATGAATACATTTAGAGGCGATTTAATGGGATTTTATACTTTATATACACATGCACACGTATGTATGCACGTGTACATGAATTTCATGATATCGTATAATGGGATGCGACAATGTAATTGCATACACGTACACACCAACACACATACATACAATAGGCATAGACATGCAACCAATAACTAGCGTACGTGTTTGAGCATGTTTGTGGCTATACTAAAAGCATATCATACATATATCGAAACAATTGACTTAATGGCAAATTTGGTATTCGATGACTGGCACGTTGTCGTCTTATATCATGAGCCATCACTTATATTGGTTGGGCACTTTGTATGATGGCAAATAAGAGATTGTCGGGGACTGTCGTACGAACCTTCAATGTCATGGAGAAAACGTGCAATTGCCAAACCACTGGGTCACAGCATTCAATAGTATTTATATTACTTATTCAGGCTATTCAATGCACTGCGACCTAAAAGATCTTTTGGGCTCCCATTGCTCAACTAAAACAATTCTAGACTATTTATAAATCTTATAATTGCTGTGGGCTTAATTTTAACTTATTTGATTTGGAGTCAAGATTCCATTAGCTAGGTAACCAAGTCTACGTTTTCCCATCGCTGAGCAATTGCATGGAATATGTTCCGATGTTTCTCATGCTCCTCATGACAGAGTCGATAGGTATCGTTTTCTACCACACTTATTTTCTTCATATGGTAATTGAATCTACAGTGCCCAGTGAGCAGCTCTGTGTAGAGTTTTATGTCATTTCGGCTCAGGTTAAGGACAGCATCTACCTTAATATTTGCGGAATCAATAGGTCCCTTCGACTGCCGCATGCCCGTTTGGGCTTTCCAGTAGTCGAGTAGATCCCGTTTCTCCCTTTCATATATCCTTTCATTTTGCCAGAGCCCTTCTGTGGGAAAGGAGTGCCCTTCTTAGCAAGGGAGTCGGCCATTTCGTTTCCAACGTGCCCCTTATCGTGTCCCGGCATCCACATGAGGGTAAGTTGTAAATTACTGCATATTTTTAATTGAATTTAACTTCTTTTGGTTTTCGAAAACACAAAGAAATTGTTTTCTAATCCTCAAATTTAATGATTTTTCGGGAGAAAAACATTCAGCTTCCATGAACACAAATAAAAACATAATTTATAGACTGCATGCAGTGTGAGCGAGCTCGAGAATCTCCAGGCGCACAAAACTGCGAATATTCAGCTCATGTGTCAAGTCAATATGGTCGTATGGAAGAGAAATATGGCTGATCTCTAAGACGATTACACAAAAGCAACAAACTTTCGTCAACAAATGCCGCCACATCATCTGTAGAATTTTATGGCCGAACACCATCAACAACGACGCGCTGTGGAGACTAATGAATGAAGAACCCGTCCTGTGGCAAATCAAAAATAGAAACGATGGATTGGTCACACGCTAAGAAAACCTTCAGATAGCATTACAAGAATGGCACTAGACTTATGGAACCCGCAAGGGAGCAAAGGTCGCGGTCGGCCAAAAAATACTTAGAGTAGGTCGATATAGCGCGAGCTAGCTGATGCCAACACAACATGGGACGGCGCAAAAATAACAGCACAGAACCGTGTTCGATGAAAGAATCTTGTTGAAACCCTATGCTTCCGAGAGGAGTGAACAAGGAGAAACAAAATTTATATATATAAATTAAATCTTAACACTCTCAATGATGAACGAGAGAGAGTTAAAATTTGCATAAGTTTGCAATAATTTATAAAAACCAAACCCTGTCGTTTTGATATATTTTACATATTTTAACCCTCTATCATCCACCATTCTCAAACATTCACATCATAACTATACTAAAGCAAATAAAAAAAAATATGAAATACATAATGAATAGCAAAATCAAAGCTGCTAATGAAAATTCGCTTTTTGGCATTTCACTTTACAGTTTCAACAAACTCAACTTTATTTAATGCCAACGACGAAGTGATGCGTAACGCAATGCATGCAATTTTGTTTTCCATTGCCAATGGCCGTGATTATGTTATAAGTAATTCCTACTAGCAAATTGTGTAGCAATTCATATTTGACAGTCCCTTGTAGATAGTTTCATAGTATTGATGTTCGAAAAAGTTCGATTACAAATTTGACCAAAAATGAAACACACACTTTTAGATCGATAGCCTTTTGCCATTTTGGGGGTAAAGCCATTATTTCATCTGTGTAGAACTACCGGGTTTTACAGTCCTCTACGGAATTTAAATTTACACCATTAAGAGAATGCTGCAGAGATCGCAACAAATGATAAACTGAAGATGCAAGGTCCGCGCTATATATGGTGGATGCATCAAAACTTCCCAGCCAAGCTCTCTCAGTTTTTACCGGGTCGTCAAAGATGTGTGTGTGGTTTGGCGTTATCATGATGGAACACAACAACTTTTCTGTTGATCAATTCTGGCCATTTCAATTAAATTGCTTCCTTCAATCTCGTCAATTGTTGACGGTAAAGATCAGAATTAATCGTTTGATCAGGTTGTAGAAGCTCCTAATGAACAATTCGCTTTCAATACCACAAAACGCACAGCAATCAGACATCAATCCTGTCAATCCTGGCTTTGCCACCATTTGCAAAGCTTCACCTCACTTCGTCCATGATCTTTTTCGCATATTATTGTCGTATGTAATCCACTTTTTATCGCCCGTCATCATTCTCTTCCGAATTGGTTCGATTTCGTTCCGTTTTAGCAGTAAATCGCACCCAAACATCAAGCTTCTTTGTGTATTCAGCTTTTTTCCAATAGTTGATAACTGTTTGGTGATGTATGCCTAGTTGCCTAGCAACGTCCATGCGGCTTATGTGCCGCTCTTGGTCAATTTTATTTTCCATGATTTCACCGACTTTTTCAGTGATTGGTCCACCAAACAAGGTACATCTTCAACATCAAAGTTATCAGATTGAAAACGAGCAAGGCACTTCGTTGCTGTTTTTCTCTTTACAGCTTCATCACCGTAAACTTTACAAATCGTTTCTGCAGCCTGTGGTGCAGTCTTCTATATATTTATATGTGGTACATATAAAACCCAAAGGGCTCTTTGACCGAGCCGAGGACCCTTCCATTACTGTTGTGGTTGTTTAAATTTTCGGACAGTATTAGAAGGGACCTACTTTTTTCTGCGCTTTGTCACAGAATTCTTGTAGAAGCTTTTTCATGGCAAATTTTTACTGCCGAAAGAATTGCCAATTAATGCATTCTTAGCTTTTCTATAATCAGAAAAGCAAAATATGACGATAATGTTCCGAATTTTCACTCATTACTAAACGTAGATAACTTTTCACAGAATAATGCGATTTTAATAATGTCTTTTAATAAAATGACGTTTAAAATGTCACTTTTCAAACAAGCTATAGTATTGCCAGATGCAAGTAATATTACCAGAGATGTTACATTTTAGAGCCATCTACCGGCAATTTGTTACCGAACTCAATATTCTGTTTCAGCATAGTTTTTGGTTTTCATTCGTTGGTGAAAAGTCAATGTAATTTCAGATTTGTATTATACATTTTCAAAGTGATGCTTCGCGTGACCCCTTACACGTGTACTAGTTTCCGAAGTAGTCTCATTTGGTATGGTCATGCCCAAGCAATGTCTATGCTGCAATGCTCAGCTTAAATTATGTATATTGTGTGGGTCTGTGTGTCGTATATTTGCTGCTCTGATGCAACGCCCTTGCAACTGTCAAACCAGTGAACTGCGAAAAAACATGAAACAACGCCATTGATGGTCACGACAGCGGCATACATTGGTTTATGCATGCCATATGTACGATGATAATGTGTTATATGCGGGTCAGACGGCTTATCGTGACAGAGACAGACACAAACAAGCGAAAAAACAAAGAAGTAAATCTGTTTGTCTGGCTGCAAGGTACATACATATATACATACTCGTTGTAGGTTGACTGGCTGGTTGTGTGAGCCCTGCAAAAAGTGCTCATGTTTGTCTGTCTACAGCATGCATATTTGTCCGGCTGGCGAACAGTCAATGGCATACAAGTGAAGCCTCTGATTGTCTCGTCAAAAATTGATAGGCTTGCATGTTGGCTGGCGGGTTGGATGTGAAAACAGGAATGCAACGCATGTCGTTGCGTATGTTTTGAGAGCTCAATGCATTCAAACTTTGCACACACACAATAAAGTAACAGCTTAAACCCTCAGTTTTTGAGTTGAAATCAAATATGTAGAATACAAAAAAAAAAAAAAAAAATACATGCAGACAGATGCGAGTACAAAACCCAATTCAAAAAAAGAGAACGACAAAAATGGCAATTTCGATTTTTTGGCGGGACACGATTTTCTGCAGCAATCGTTAATATTGTTGTTGTTGTTGCAACTGTAATTTATGCAAAACTTTGAAAAGTGGCTGAATTGGGTACTCGTACATTTCTTGCAAGTAAGTGCAGCAAAAGCAATGTCATGAAATAAAGATGCAGAGAAGTGAATTTCTCAAGTATGATGAACGTTCGTTTGCTGGTTGCTTGGCTGGTTGGCTGGTTGATTCGCAATTTCTGATGCTGATGACGACAATGACAATGACGACGCCGATGAGCTCCAAAACTAAGTAAAGACATTCAAGTCGCATAATCGCAATCGCAGTCGCAGTCTCAAAGGAGAAAGAAGGGTTACTCGTAGTATGAAGAAAACGAAAATGACGCTTAAGTGGAATGTCTTGTCTCAAGTTGATTGATGTTGATGTCTGACAGCAAACGAACCAACCAACAAATTAAGCGTAAGAAGCCAGGCATACACATGTGCACTCGTACACCCTTTACAATACATAAATATGTACGATACTTGCGAATTATCAAAATCGAACTTATGGACGAAGGCTTGTTTCTTCTTTAATTTTGCACTTTCAGACAGTGTCAGCACGAAGTGCATGTCAGTTATTCTCATATACTCGTGCATGTATGTAGGTGAAGTCGTACTATGTGAACTGTCCATTTCGCTCTCTTTCGCTCTCTCTCTCTCTCTGACTCGCTATCACGAATCGTTCATAAAATGACAGCCGAGTAGCAGCGACGACGATGATAGTGATGACGACGTCATGCAAATAAATTAATAAACAAGCAACACTAACAATAAACACAGCAACAACAAGAAACGCAACAATAGAACGAGTCGAAAATAGAAGAGAACAACGAACGAGCAATTCTTTTGTCTGCACTACGACAATGCGATTGCGATGATAAAGAACCTACATATACGTCGTTTGGATGCAACTCTCAAAGAAACGTCTGAAGTGCATGAGAGCATAAATATGTATATAGAGGAAGTTGGGAGAATGCGTTAATTTATTCTGTCAGAATTTACTTGACATTAAAAAAGGTGGGAATATTTAGATCAAAGACATTTTTTGTGTAAAACTCCTTTAAAAATTGATAGTTTTCAGAATTTTAAAGCTGAAATCCAAGCACTTATAAAATTTCTAATTTTTCACTGTACAAAACTTGCTTCAAAATTAATGTTATTGCCTACTAAGCGATTCCAAACAGAGCTCAGTAATACAAACAAATGCAAAGGTATATCTATAACATACGGGATAAACCAGAACATGATAACGTTGTTTTAGGGACGGCTCCTTAACTAATGAAAGGGCCGGAACAGGAGTGATAGGCTCGGGGATAAAATACTCGGAGCTTTTAGATAACAATACTACTGTCTGTCAATCGAAAATATACTCGATTGACAGCTGTGCCCACTTCAACATCATGCGCCAATACCGGAATAGAAGGATTGCAATCCAGACAGACAGTCAGGCTCCTATCAAGGCACTGAAATCTAATCAGTTGAAATCAAAACTGGTGTGGGAATGTCTTGATAAGCTGAATAAACGAATAAACTTAGTGATTCAGATTTGGATTCCAGGACATATAGGAGTTGGAGGTAACGAGCTGGCGGATAGGCTTGCCAGGAAGGGATCAGCAACACCCTTTGTAGGCCCATAACCCTTCTGTGGTCTGGGCAAAGGAGCTTCATCCATGCTCATTAAAACGAGTGAAAAATCAGAAAGACAATCATACGGGGGAAAACCTACCAGGGTTGTCACAATCCAAGACACTTTTACGGACCTATAACCTAATATAATTTGAGGAATGTATCCGTTTAAACAAGAATAATATAAGAATCATCACGGGACAGGTCACTGCAGGCTGAATTATCACCTAACGAAACTGGGAATCTTCTCGGAAGAAACCTGCCGACATTGCATATGTTGGAAACGTGCCCAGCACTTATGCGCACACAAGAAAGAAAAACTTTGGGGAATTTATAATATCGGAAAATCTGCTGAAGTTCATTAGGGGGTAGGATCTATACTAAACTTCCTTATGGATGCTGGACTTACAGAAATACTCTAGTCCATGATGGGGTGCACAATAGACCTAGGGTCGCAGTGCAATGCAACCCTCTAATAATAATAATAATAATAATAATAAAAATGTTTTATTGTCAAATTTTAAATTATGAATATTGCAGAGCCTACACTAACCTAGCTTTTGGGTGTGCGCGGCATACTTACAAGTTAAAAATCTCAAAGCTGCAAGTCGTAGTACTTGCAAAACGTGTGTAAAATCCATATCTTTTCTAATTGTAAAGGTAGTTGTCATATATTCAAAAATTATCAACACGAGGTCTTTAAATTTTTTTTTAAAATCGCCTATTTTCGAGTTTTCCACCCGTTTACGGCTGCTCTTGGCCTCTACAAAGAAATTCCACCAGAAGCGATTTTGAGCAGTAATTTTTGTGCCCATCCAGGTCACAGCTACTGAAAGTTTACGATGGAGAAGTTCTCGAGAAGTTCTCCAGGTGTCCCTCTTACGTCATTCTAGTGATGCTTTTTGGTACTTTTCGCAGTGTGTGGCCTTTGCCCTTGCCTTTACTTGCACACTTGCTTTGTTGAGCTCCCAAAGCTACTTATTGTTGATTTTATTGTACTTTAGCTTTAGGTTTAGGCATTTTCAAGCAGATCACTACCCACAAGACATAAAGTTCTAGTAAAAACTGAGATTCTCCAAAGACAAAATATTAATGACAGCTGCTGGTGCTTTATACTCTTCTAAAATGACGAAAATACCGTCTTTCGAATCAGCCAACGTCTCATTCAAATTTCAAAGCATCCCCTATAACTATTCGCTTATATGTAGGTATTACATTGTTTGCAGTTGTTGCATGGATGCTTGATGATGAGACATGAGAGGATGAGATATTTTGGCTGATAGCAGACTGATGCGGTGACTGATGAAAAGACAAATGGTTAAAAGGAAAATAATAGATTGCGGGTGTTGGAATACTTTTTTTCTTCTTCTTCTTCTTACATTTTGTGCATGTATGCTACGAGTACCATCTCTACGTACGTCTCAAATCTGCATGCTACTTATTTGCAATAGTTTGACAAAATATTTTGCATATTCAAGATATTCAGTAGTAGCAGAACAGAGAGAATAGAGGAAATTTTGCAATATCAGCATTAAAAGTAATATGTTGCACACACTTATATGTAGACAAATATTAGCAGCAGCAGTAGCAGCAGTATCATTCAGTAACGCACGGTCTCAGACGAACTCGTACAAAATACTCGCACAAAGAAGCAGAGCCAAATGCAAGGGTGAATGCGATGACGACGACGACGACGACGATGTTGTATTTAGTTTACGATAATGCAACAACAGTATACTTGTAGTATAAGTTGCTGTTGAAATGGAATGAAAAAAAATAATAATAATAATACAACAGAAACGCACATGCACACAAAACAAAAGCAAAAAAAATCGCAGACGTCAACAACGTCTGGTTTTCGTCTTTTTTTTTTAGCTTAATTTTATTTTTTATTTGTTTGCTCGTGTTTTGCGTACTGTATACTGCGAGTATATATGTAATATTTGATGCATGCCGTTCTATGAAAATGCCTCTCTCTCTCTCTCGCTCAAGCACACTCTCTCAAGCCATGACTGTATGATATATATCTAGCTTTGAAGAGGGACGATTTTAATTTGAAAATAAATTTGATATTTTGGGCGATTGGATTCCAATCTCGACTTACGAAACTCCACCGGTATTCATCTTGAAAGGGCAATTCTTCAAGGAGTTACGAATAAAAATTCTTGACGATATCTTTATTCAACCTTTATAGGTCAACTTCCACGCGCACATGGAGCAATCAAAGAGACTAATGTCGGAATTAAAACAGTATTTAAACCCTTATAACTCAATAAATATTATACAGTGTGTTCCAAGAGTTGGTGTGGTATGGCTTTGGTGTTATCGATTAAAATATGCATTTCCCCGTCATATTTTGTGTCATTGTCATCGTAATATGGATCGCTACACGAAAGAACAACGCATTGAAATCTTCGAATTTTGAATATTAAATTCCAAGTTAATGGTGCAATCGCTACGATGCTGAAGATGATGATTTTTACCAAAAAAAAAAATCATTTTTCGGAAGAGCCTCATTTCCTCATGCTTGACGACTATGTTAACAAGCAAAACTGCCATATTTGAGGCTCGAAAAATCCACACGTCATTATTGAGAAGCTAATGCATCCACAACGAGTCACTGTTTAGTGCGGTTTGTGGGTCGGAGGCATCATCGGTTCGTATTTTTTCGAAGATGAGGACGGAAATACCGAAAATGCCAATTCTGAGCGGCACCATACTATGTTGGAGGACAATTTTGTGCCGTAGGTTGAAGCTCTGGGTCTGGACGATGTTTCAACGGACGAAGGCATCATCGGGCCGTATTTTTTCGAAGATGATCACGGAAACACCGAAAATTGTCAATCCTGGGCGGTACCATACAATGTGGAAGGACTATTTTGTGCCGGAGGTTGAAGCTCAAGGTCTGCACGATAGGTGGTTACAACAGAAGGGCGTTACATCACACACAACTCGCCTCAATTTTGACTTTTTGCGTCGCAAATTCCAAAAGCGTGTAATTTCTTGGCCGTTTGGCCGCTTAGATCATGCGATTTAATACCGTTAGACTTTTTTCTGTGCCGTTACACGAAGGATAAAGTCTATGTTAATGATCCGAAGACGTTTCAAAACTTGAAAAGCAATATTACATCGGCGATTCGGGCCATTCTGAAGCTCATAGTGCAAAATGTCATCAAGAATATGGCCGAACATAGAAGGAAACCAGAAAGCGGACGAACTAACAAGAAGGGGGGTAACTAACAGCGAATCCGGGTCGATAACTGTTGGAAGCCCGCCCCCCTAGCGCCATCAAAAGAGAGCTCTATCTACAGTTTCGAAGGCAGTCAGAAACCAGGTGGTCAAGAACCGAGGTGCCTGCAAAATAGCAAAGGCAACTTGGCCTAAATACGATAAATCAAGAACTGACGAATTGGTAAGAAAGAAAAGAACAGACATCTTCAGAATCACGTCCACTATTACCGAATACTGGGGACCATGCAGAGAAAAGAAGATGGCCCTACAACGACAGATGCCAAAACTGCAAACAAGAGGGATCCAATGAGACGGCGCTCTACGACATAGAACTCTAGCGAAATTCGTAATGGTAAGCCTAAATGAAATTGCTGTAAACAAAATATACGACATTAGCAGGTTTATCAACGAATCAAAAATGATTTGGTGGTGTACCAAAATGACACTTTTCTATGTGCTAATTGAGTCTCGGTTTCTGTCTACCGAGCAGCACCTAAACCAATCAACCAACCAATAGCCGAAAGAATGTGATAACTACGGAATAGTCGCGTTGAACATATCCACGCGAAATAAGTTTCCACATATAATCTTCTAATGTGGCCTTTCGAACGAAATAAAATATTTGGAAAAATTCCGAACCGTTTGCGTTTTATATAGAAAATCAAATATATCACACGTCTTAATGGAACACCCTGTATGTAGAAAAAAAATACACACATACGTTGTGAATATATTACATAATAATTTCGCACGCCATGCCTACTCCTTCCTACAGCTCCTATACAAAGTCGCAAAATTATTTTTTACCTTGAACCGCCATAACTGGAGCAGTTTAGAGCTCGTTTAAGATAACTTTCTTTAGAGCCCATGTTAATAATATAAAAACAAAAAAAAATATGTGGCACTTGAAGCCCCGAAGGGCTCTTTGGCCGAGCTTCTCTCCCATTTGTGTTGCGCGTGTTAAATTTGGGGACAATATTAGAAGGGACCTACTTATTTTAGTCGGTTCCGAACGGCAGAACTCTTGCAGGGTAACGTTCGTTCGAAAAAAAATCGTTTCGATATTAAATTTGTTATCGTCTTCAGCCGGGGATTGAACTCACGACCTACAGATCAGATGACCAACACACTAACCACTGAGCTAAGGTAAGGTACAAAAGATCTCGTTTGGTCGCAGTGCCCGTAACACTTGTAGTTGGCCCTCAGAGGTATCAGCTATAGGGCTCATATCCTCTAACAGATCTTGGTCTGGTTTTGCGTGGTCCACTTGATGAACAAGGATTATGTCCTTGTTCCAACGTCACGCTCTCTTTTGATTGATTGAACCACTGAGCTACGGCACCCATTAATAATATAGTGGGCCCTCATTTTGCAGCAACTGGGCGCACCATGCAATTCAAAAAGCATTGGAAATCATCTACTAATTCATATTAGTAATCATGGCCATCGTTTTAATTGATCGTTTTACAATTTTCCTCTTACTCGAAGCTAAATATATAAAATACAACCATCATAATCATTCACTCGTGCCCTTTTTTCTTTCTGCATCAAACCACATTTTGAGTGAAGGCCGCCATCATCATCATTATCATCAGCAGCATCATCATTATAATTATCATTACATTCGTATACAGTGGGTTATCGTTGTCGTCTGCGACTGTAATGAAAATTAAAGGGGAGTTTACTGAAATCAGTTCGCTGTCTATCACCATTTGTAGTACGAACGAGTATATGTACGCGTGTGGATTGATATTAATGTGTAAAAAAGCAAAGCAATAACAATAATATTGGTACAGCCCATACAAGAGTGACACTACTTCAGATCTACGTAGGTATGTATGTATGCATTTGTAACATTTAAACTTTCACTTGATTATCAAATTGAATGCATACTCGTGCGAGTATGATGCGACGCCCTACTTCTTGTGTTTCTTCTTGACGCTTCTTGTGTTTTTGTGCATTACTACTTTTATTATTTACAAAGGCATTTTGATTAATAATTTACCTTGGTACATTCTATAATATTTTCGCCTTATAAAATGACACACACTTAGAGACTTTTTGTATGCCAGCAGCATCATTATAATAATCACACTCCATGCCCTCTTAATATTATCATTCACTTGTACAGTAGTTCTCTCTGCGTACGCCCATTACAATCAAAGTTACTCCCGTTAGTATTTTGTATATTGTATTTTGCTACTCACTTGCTCACTCCATTGTCGTCTGCTACTGTCTGTCTGTATGTCTGTCTGTCTATGTCTTTAATTGTTATTCAGACATTATAAGTCGGTTTGGTAACTTTCCATAACCACACAATCATCACCTCCCACTGACGTCTATATCACTATATATCACTCTCTCTCGCTCTCTCTCTCTCTCATACACTTGCTTGCTTACTTATTCAGCGATTCATATTTTCCATGCAAATATTTGACATTATAAATTTACCGTCATCAGCCGATGCTGTTTGTATCTGTCTGCCCGCCTGCATGCCCGCCTGCTTGCCTGCCTGCCCACCTCCCGCCTCTCTTCTTTCTATCTGTCCGTCTGTCTTCGATATTATCGAGGTTTGTTGTCAATGTTGTTTTCATTCTTACTATAATCGTCATCGTCATCGTCATCGTCGTCGTCGTCGTCGTCGTCTGAAGTCTATGATGACGAGTGGGTATTGCACACCGAAAAAAGGGTTGCTTTCTTTGTTATTCGTGTTACTTTAGTTTTGTAGTTGTTGTTGTTGTTGTTGCTAAATGAATGAATAAATGACGACTGACTGAATGAGCTAGCTTTGTACTTTGTATATTGTCGTCTGTCTGGTTGTGCTCGAGGGCGCAATTGTGGGGTAAAAAGAAATGCAACAAAAACCAAAAAATACCAAAATCAAAGTAGGTATTTTATAAAGTGCAAAACAAAAAAAACAAAAAAAAAAAAGCTACAAGAATTTTTTACACAGATTTGTTGTATGTGTTTCAATATTTTTTAATTCCATCTTATTCTCCCAGCAGTAACAATTTGCCAAAAAAAAAATGCTTCTTAATAGAGTTCTGTGACAAAACTAAGTTAAAGTGATGTCGTCACAAGGGTTCTGCCGTTCGGAAGCGGCTAAAATAAGTAGGTCCCTTCTAAATGCTGTCCAAAATTTAACACGCACAACAGTAAGGGAGGAGAAGCTCGGCCAATGAGAGCCCTTTGGGGAGTCTCCATAATAAGTGGAATTATGGGGGAAGTATGTTCAGGGGGAATGTTTAGGAGGAAAAACTAATGGAAGTCGCTCATATATTTTGCTACTGTAACGGCGATTCTTGGTTAGCTATTGTCGTTTTCAAGTGTTTTTTTAGTCATTTTCTCTGGGAGTCCCCTTCACGGTTTCACGGGTGTAGATAGAGAGTTAGTATATTTTGAGGAAATAGCGAGTAATGAATATTAATGGGAGTTAGGCACCACTCTGAAGGCTATTCCTGTTCAGTTATTGGGATATTTATCTGTTTTCAGAAGCTTTTATGGCTATTTTGTATGGGAACCCCTTAGAAAGTAGAGATATGGGTTAAGTAAGTTTAGAAGAAATATTAAGGAGGATAAACTAAAGATGGTCAATCACATATTTCTCTCTTCTAGAGCAGATTCCTGAGCAGCTATTTTTGGCATCACTTTTCACATGCACTTCAAAAAGGACCGAAGAGAGCAAAAATTTGCTTTACACTTTTCACGCCGACTCTATTTCTGTAAGAAAGCCATAGGTAAAAGATGGGGGACGAATCCAACAATCGTATCATGGCTATGCTGCGCAATCGTCAGACCAATTCTTTTTTATGGAGTATTAGTCTGATGGGAATCCTTAAATAAGGCAATACACTGAGAGCTAATGGACAAAGTTCAAAGGACGTTTGCGGTGCTGACAACAGGCGCTCTAAGAATCACCCCGTCTAAAGCACTCTAGTCGCTCTAGTCGCTCTACTCCCTGTGGATCTATATGGCATGCAGAGCGCTCTCATATCAGCAATTAGGCTGATAAATATAGCTTCACGCTGAGCTCAACCAGGATACGGATAATTCCGAATGCCATCGACTATACCATTTCCATACCATGCTTTGACAATAGATTTTTCCCTCAAGCGTAGAATGGAATAGGGGTATTATCAATGAAATTCGAGTTCAGCCGGTACAATTGTATACAGATGGCTCAAATTGGAGGGATGGTTGGAGGTGGCGTCTTTTCTGATTCCTTACGCGTTGAGCTTAAGTTCCAATTAACCGACTTTTGCAGGGATTTTCAAGCCGAAATTATGGCTATAAAGGAAGCAGCAATGTGGCTTCGCTGTAATACAGTGTCTCTCAAAGATATTTATATTTACACCGATCAGCAAGTCGTCATTAAATCTCACGCAGGAATGTTCGCCAAATCGGCACTTGCCCTTAATTCCCACTCAGCTCGGACAACTACCATGTACACATTGTATGCGTACCGGGGCTTAGGGACATTCCACAGAACTGTGAGGCAAATGAGCTGGTAAGATTTGACACTACGTTGCTGGAGATCTATCAATCTCATTATCAAGCAAGGATGCCGCTTTCAATATGCAACATTTTCTCACCATAGCCAACAGAAGATGGCGAGATGAGAGGACTAGGAAATATTCTGGCTAACTCTTGACAATGTCAGAACTCGTTCTCTGTTCTCAATGATTAGAAAAACTATTAGCGATGTAGTTGCCGTACTCACGGGCCACTGCCTTGTAGGTGGGCATGCTGCCAAGACAAAGAAGTGGGGGAAACTGTTTACCACTTACTCTGTAGATGTCATGCCTGGGCACGCAGAAGGTATACCCTTCTAGCGAGTGTCTTTTCACGGATACTACTGAGCTAGAACCCATGGAAGCGAAGCGATAGGTCGTAGGTAGGTCGTAGGTTCAATACCCGGCTGAAGCATAACAATATTTGATATCGAAAAGATATTTCTTTCGAACGGTAACCACCTGCCGGAAAGAATTGTCAATTTCTCCGGCAGTAACAATTTGCCAAAAATGCTTTTTAAAAGAGCTCAGTGACAAAACTAAGTTAAAGTGATGTCACAAGAGTTCTGCCGTTCGGAACCGGCTAATATAAGTAGGTCCCTTCTAATGCTGTCCAAATTTAACACGCACAATAGTATTGGAAGCGAAGCTCGGTGGTATCACAATGGACCTTTCTGGCCTATATGTGTTCTCTCAGAGAGAGGGCATCCGCATAAACTAACCCAACTAACCTAAGCACCCATGGATGTTAGGGACATTGCTCTATTCATTACGAAAACCCAATGGTTGCGTTCGACAAATAGCATCATCGATGCACGGTATCACAATGGGCCAATAGTTTGATTAAAGTGCTCCCCCTGCCTTGGGGGTTTGCCGCATAGCCTAACCTAACCTTTCGTGTCGACTTCACCTAGAATGAATCATCGGTTCAGGGAACGATCAATTTCATCCAGTGCTGTCATTTCAACTTTCACCCACAGTCCTTAAACAGTAATAGGACTAAAATTAATGAAACTTTTCCTTACAATTTTCACTGCGCCTTCACTCTAAGTGAATCATCGGTTAGTGCAGTGTACCATTTCTTTAAAATCCTGAGGAGGGGAAAAATATTTCATATTAAATCTATACTTTGGATGAAACAAAAATGAAAGGAAAATAGTGAAAAGCAGACATTCTAACGTATAATTGTTGAATGGAAGTCTGATTAGAGAAATACATTTTAATCATTGTATGAAAGGGAAAATAAAGTGAATATAACTGCAGTCATAACGGTATTTTTAGTACATGCAACAAAACAATAACTCATCATCATCATCATCATCATTGACATCATACTAACAGTTGATTTCATTGTCATAGTACATAGCTTTTCATTTCTGTGACTTCTCATTGAAAGTGAGAGTAATGACTTGGGTTAAAAATCACGATAATAATAAAAAAAACGACTAATAATAACCATTCAGAGCGTAATGATATGATTCATAGCATTATGCTGCAACGCATTACGCCTACGCAGCTGAGCAATGCCATTCGCAAACGACCGTTCACTGCAATTATGATTATTTTGCTTATTGATAATAAAGAAACGCATAAAAGTAATCGTTCGCAACAAGATTTTCCTTTTTTCTTCTTCTTTTTTTTGCATTGAAACGCGTGCAAAATGTGAACAAATTAATGCAGCAGCGCATAGGTAGGTAGGTAGATGGTTAGTGGTTGATTGTTGGTGGTTGCTGGTTGCTGGTTGCTGGTTGTTGATTGTTGGTTGTTGGTTGATGGTTTAATGTCCAACCAACCCGTCTCTGATTATTGATGATTGGTATGATGTTGTTTTTGAGTTTGAGATATTTGATTGCTTTTATAAGTATGCGTGAGTAGATGAACATTGATTATAATGATGCTGTTGCTTGACGATATATTTATTTTCATTCATTCACTTGCACTGATTTCTGTCGCCTTTTGTGAGAGTTCATTGAAATTTGATTGGCAACACAACTGATGTACTCGCATACATATTACTACTATTACAAGTTAATTGACCTTTTTGGCAATTTGTTTTTTTTTTTTCTATTGTTTTGTTACCCTTTGTTTTCATTTTGTCTATGTTTGTCGCTGCACCCAGGTATATTGAAGTCCAATTTAATCATCACAATAATACTTTTATTATTATTCGCAATATTAATATCCATCCATCATTGCAAAGAGCAAATTTTACAAGTTAGTTAAAAGTTATTGTCACCAGAAAGGCACATGCATAAATTTGCTATTTCTTTCTCAATGAAAATTGGAAATTGGAAGTTTCAAGCCATTGCTGATTTTTTTTTCTATTATTCATAACCTTTATCATAATTATCAACACCAAAAACAACAAAGTTAAGATTATCACCAACAAGCTGAAGCACTTGAATCACCGACCCTCATTTCAGAATATATCAACTATCTCTATCTCGACCCGTCAACGGAGTTCCCAACAAAATGGGCAAAAGAACAAAGTAATTCCTCTTTAATCCAATTCTAATTTAGCGTAAATAAATAATGATTTCATTAGTGTATAGTATTATGAATCAAGCCAGCCAACTCTTTCCTTTGCTAGCTGGCGCCCAGTTAGAAATTCCAAGCGCCTTCAAGTTTTCCAGTACTTGGTCTTTCCTACGGAGGTTAGGTCGAAAATCGATTTAGGCTAAAACTAGCATTTTTCGCCAACGAACTTTTTCCTTTGCTAGCTGGCGCCCAGTTAGAAATTCCAAGAGCCTTCAAGTTCTCCAGTACTTGGTCTTTCCTACGGAGGTTAGGTCGAAAATCGATTTAGGTCGAATCCAGCATTCTTCACCAGCCAACTCTATCCTTTGCTAGCTGGCGCCCAGTTAGAAATTCCAAGCGCCTTCAATTTCTCCAGTACTTGGTCTTTCCACCAGAGGTGAGGTCGAAAATCGATTTAGGCTAAAACTAGCATTTTTCGCCAGTCAACTCTTTCCTTTGCTAGCTGGTGCCCAGTTAGAAATTCCAAGCGCCTTCAAGTTTTCCAGTACTTGGTCTTTCCTACGGAGGTTAGGTCGAAAATCGATTTAGGTCGAATCCAGCATTCTTCACCAGCCAACTCTATCCTTTGCTAGCTGGTGCCCAGTTAGAAATTCCAAGCGCCTTCAATTTCTCCAGTACTTGGTCTTTCCACCAGAGGTGAGGTCGAAAATCGATTTAGGTCGAATCCAGCATTCTTCACCAGCCAACTCTATCCTTTGCTAGCTGGCGCCCAGTTAGAAATTCCAAGCGCCTTCAATTTCTCCAGTACTTGGTCTTTCCACCAGAGGTGAGGTCGAAAATCGATTTAGGTCGAATCCAGCATTCTTCACCAGCCAACTCTATCCTTTGCTAGCTGGTGCCCAGTTAGAAATTCCAAGCGCCTTCAATTTCTCCAGTACTTGGTCTTTCCACCAGAGGTGAGGTCGAAAATCGATTTAGGTCGAATCCAGCATTCTTCACCAGCCAACTCTATCCTTTGCTAGCTGGCGCCCAGTTAGAAATTCCAAGCGCCTTCAATTTCTCCAGTACTTGGTCTTTCCACCAGAGGTGAGGTCGAAAATCGATTTAGGCTAAAACTAGCATTTTTCGCCAGTCAACTCTTTCCTTTGCTAGCTGGTGCCCAGTTAGAAATTCCAAGCGCCTTCAAGTTTTCCAGTACTTGGTCTTTCCTACGGAGGTTAGGTCGAAAATCGATTTAGGTCGAATCCAGCATTCTTCACCAGCCAACTCTATCCTTTGCTAGCTGGTGCCCAGTTAGAAATTCCAAGCGCCTTCAAGTTTTCCAGTACTTGGTCTTTCCACCAGAGGTGAGGTCGAAAATCGATTTAGGGCGAATTTAAGAAAATGAATAATAATGATTTGTAAGCCTTGATTACCACAATTATTTTGAAAACCGACTTCTTCTTCTTCTTCTTATGTGGCCATTAAAACCGAAAATCGATTTAGGCCAAAACTAGCATTCTTCGCCAGACAAATCTTTCCTTTGCTAGCTGACGCCCAGGTAGAAATTCCAAGCGCCTTCAAGTTCTCCAGTACTTGGTCTTTCAACCAAAAGTTTGGACTGCTCCTTCTGCGTCGTTCACCAGCGGATTCCGAATATAACAATTTCTTAGCCAGAGCGTGTTTGTTCATTCGATCGACATAACCTGTACTGGCAGGCGCTGAATGTTAAAGCGTCTTACTATGTGGGTGCCGTAGTTCAGTGGTTATTGTGTTGGCCTTCTGATCTCTAGGTCGCAGGTTCAATCGCCGGCTGAAGCATAAAAAATTTAATATCGAAAAGATTTTTCTTTCGAACAGTACAAGCAATTGACAATTCTTTCGGCCGTAAACAATTTGCCATTGAAAAGCTTCTAAAAGAAGTCTGTGGCAAAGCTCAGAAAAAGTGATGTCGCGAGAGTTCTGCCGTTCGAAAACGGCTAAAATAAGTGGGTCCCTTCAAATACTGTGCAAAAATTTAACACGCACAACAATAATGTAAGAGAAGCTCAACCAAAGAGCCCTTCGGGGCTTATAAGTACCACATAGTAATTTATTTATTTTTGTTTTTACTATGTCGATGTCGGCGTGCAGCTCATACAGCTCATGGTTGTATCTTATTTGATACTAGCCATTAACGCAAATAGGTCCAAAGATCTTGCGTAAGACTTTTCTCTCGAAGACTAGCAAATGGAAATTCGGTTCATGAGGTTTTTTTTTTTGCGTTAACTAGTGTGGCACCCATACATCGAGCTTCTTTTTGTATCCAGTCTTATTTAAATGGTTCCTTATTTAAATGGTTCCAAACAGATTAATGAAGCCATCTATTGGAAAAATAATGGATTACTTTTTAATACACCCATATCATAAAGTGAAGCCATTAACATGCGTAGCACATTTAACTAAGTGAGGATCATTCATCGTGGCGACGTCGCATCGATGTAAGGTGAATTGTATATAGGCAATCAGACATGTTGGAGTCAAAAATGGACTCAATGCATGGTCAATGCATCCACGCATTGGTTTAGAATCAGCTGGCGGGATGAGTGAATAATAGCAAGCGCTTCTGCTCATAAACTTTACTGATTCATCACTAAAATCAAATTTGAAATTCGTTAGATAAGAAATTTTACATCATCATCATCATCATCATCATCATTATTGTACTAATAAACTTACCTATTTTTATGTTATCATCATCATTGCATTATAAATATCTTGCAATAATATGGCAACTGAAAAAAATTCAGATAGCAAAACTGCAAAATTGCAACTGTACGCATAGAAACGCACACAAACGCACACAAACACATATGAATGATTATTTATTACTCGACCAGACTCTTTGTCTGCCTGGGCGTAATTGTGTGCGTATGT
Source organism: Megamerina dolium (assembly GCA_963854835.1). Taxonomy (NCBI): domain Eukaryota; kingdom Metazoa; phylum Arthropoda; class Insecta; order Diptera; family Megamerinidae; genus Megamerina; species Megamerina dolium. The sequence continues at coordinate 70,911,124 of OY978528.1, read as the reverse complement.
GTGTGTATGTGTGTGTGTGTAGAAGATTGTGCCAATTTTTGCATTTTATTTTTACACGTTTATTTGCATGTATCTATGTGTTTTGTATGCACATGTGCTCTTTCAAGCGTATCACTGCTTCACTTCATTCTCTTTATTGTTGTTTCAGTCTTCCTTTGTATATTGACTATTCTTTTGTCGCAACACATAGATACTATACAATACGCGTCACATGATTTCTGCTTGTTCTTATTCTTCTTCTATTTTTTTTTTTCTTTCATTTTTTTCATCATCTTTTCATTCTAAAAATAAATTTTTCTTTTTCTTTTGTTGTCTCGAACAAGTCTATACTACAACTAGCTTATCAATAACAGCAGCAGCAGCAGCAGCCAACAGAGCAATAACAACAACAACAACAACGGCGACGACAACAACGACAATGATAATAGCAACACTTTGATGTTGCAATGGTTGTTTGCATTCGAATTGTCAATGCTACAATTGACGATGTTGTTGTTGCTGTTGTTGCTGTTGTTGTTGTTGTTGTTGTTGTTGTTGTTCTTGCTATGACTTTTTTCAAATTCACTAGTTGTTGAATATACTGCTAGCGAGTAGAAATCTAACAATGCAGATTAGAACCCACATTTATCAGAGAAAGATAGAGAAAGAGAGAGAGAGAGAGAGGCAGAAAGGGACATCTTTATATGTGCATGCAACCATAGCGAACATTGCAATTTTGTTGCAATCACATATGCATAAATTTTGTAGGTGAATAGCAATAGTTGGCTTTGTAATGTAAATTATATATAAGGCTGTATGATATATACCTAGCCTTGGAGCCAGATGCAACTTGGTGACATTAACCAATTCCACTCAGATAAAATGTCTATGACATAGCTAAAGAGCGAGTTTTCAACAAAAAAAAAATTGCTGTGTATGAGTAAAGAAGAATTAACGTCATCGACTAACGACACACATACGCATTGACGTATCAGGTTAGTACATAAGTTCGTGCGTTATTTTTTCAATAGTTTCACAGTCGATGCTTTTTGTGTACAAAAAATGATTCTTGGGAGATTTAGGGGATTTTAAGAGGCATATTTTGTATTTTTTTTTTATGATTATTATTGCCATCAACTACCCCATCTGAATGAAGCACTTGAAAATATCGACCGTCTTTACTCAGCGGACGCAAAGTTTTGTTTCACCGCGACAACGCAAGACCGCATACCGCAAGACAGACCTTATGCAAGCTGAACAACCTCGGAAAGGGGAGCTAATGCCGCATTCACCATACTCTCCGGATATTGCATCTTGCGATTATCACCTTTTCCGCAGACTTCAGTCTCATTTAAGTAATAAGAACTACACCACAAAAGAAACTATAAAAAGAGATATCGACGCACGCATTTTGGTGGCTCCAAGGACAAACAATTTTTTCTGAGCAGGGAATTAAAAATTTGCCTAAATGTTGGAAAGACATTGTAAATAATGCATAAAAATATATTATTGATTAATAAATACTGAAAATTTATTATTTTTTTATTTTAAAATCATCTAAGAAAAACGCACGAACTTATGGACTGATCTGATATAAAATAACAGGTAAATATAAAAAAAATGATAAATAGCAAAAAATTATATAGCTCTCACACATTTCGTCAAACAGGTGAATTTTTGAGCAGTCAAAACATTGAATTGATGACCCATCCTCCGTACAGTCCTAATTTGGCACCCAATGACTTTTTCTTGTTCCCGAATATCAAAGGTAAACTGGGTGGTCAACGATTTATGAACGCCAAAGAAGCAGTTGAAACGTTAAAAAACCATGTTTTGGAAGTGTTTCAAGAGGAATGGAAAATGGAATGAAAAGCAGCATTTATGTTTAAAAATTTCTCGATATATATCATACAATGTTTGTACTTAAAATCCATAAGCAAATAATGCAATAAATCTCTCTCTCTCTCTCTCTCTCTCTCTTGACAATTCGATATTTCGTTGGGTGGAACGTCGGAGGGATACGAACAAATAGTGAGAGAGATGCACTTATATAGAGAGCCGAGTAAATATGGAATACGGAATTAGAATCGAAGTACTCTTTCGTTATTCCAACAAAAATTATTGCATTTTGGAGACTATTTCTAAACAGTGACTTTATATAAGGTCACGCAATGGAGTCATTGTGTAATTGATTTAAAAATAATCACAAAAACCATTCCATTCATTCAGTAAACAAATAAGCTATTCATTAGTTGTATTAAATATAGAAATAATCAGAATAACAAAAACAAATACAACAAAAACAGAGACAAACATGTATTCGGTATGATATAGCATTGTTTGTGTGCTAAATAAAGTGCAGACTATTACCAGACACATTTAATTAACACTTTGCGTACGTGTGTGTGTGTGTGTGTATGTGCGTGTGCAAAAGTCGCGCATTAATTTGGTTATGTATGAACATTCATTATATATGTAAATGTATATGTAGAGATATGTCTATGTAGTAACATATACATTCAATATGCGTCATAATATCAAGCAAGACACGTGCAGCTTAATAATACGCAACAATTAAAGGCGGCACATAAACAAATCCATACAAATAAGCATTGAATACATGTATCCATATGTAAATAATTTATGTAACAAGAGTCGATCAAATGAAGCAACAACAACAACAACAACAACAACAACAGCGGTAATCAAATAAAACGAACAGCCTACAATCACTCATACTCAATAATAACAGAGCACTGCAATAATGAAAAAAGATAAAATTTAATGAAATTATACATATTTGAGAAGAAAAAATGAACAGCCCAATAAATGGATGAGATGATAATAATAATGTGATAAAACACACACACACACACATACACACGCACATACGTGTTAAATATAACTCATGCCTATCTACTCGTTGTCTGTAATAATGAAATCAGCAAATGAATAAGGGAATATAAAAACAACAACAACACCACCACAACCAGCGAAAAAAAAACGAGGAAGAAATTAAATAAATTATAATAACAAATAAAGCATTTGTTGTTATTGTTATATTTGTAAAAAAAAACAAAAAAAAAAGAGGCGAAAAGAAAATTCAAAAATAAATAAAAAATCTGAATATTTATTAACAAAGTCTGTCTGGCTGGCATTTGGCATAAGATATGGAACAGTCAACATTCATATACACTCATGACACACACACACACACACACATCATATACATTACACACAACGACACTATGAGGGGCGCTCAAAATTCAATTGTTTGTACACAGCCGTTTATGGCAAATGTTAGTGAGATGTCGGCAAATGAATATATATACATATGTACATACAACAAAAACAACAAAAATTATAACAACAATATGATATTAATGATAATCATATTGATAATAGATACATTTCACTTTACGAATCTCTTGAGTGTGAATGAAGATTTTAATGGAAAATTACTCATACGCCACCATATGCATAAGGATTAAGGTGGGTTAAATTAAACATACTATAATTAATAATTTTAAGAATTTATTTTTCTAGAAGCATAAAGAAATTTCTGATTTGCACTCTGCTACTTTTTCAATTTTTTTACAAAATCACCAAATTCTGTGCGAGAATCCCCTTAAGAAGTGAAGATGTAAGGGGAAGCCTGCTTGGGGAAAATGTTTTTTGGGTAACTGTTCTCATTTTCAAATTTTTTTCGGTCATTTTGTAAAGAAGGAAAATGTTTTCTGGACAGCTGTTGTCATTTTCAGATTTTTTTCGGTCATTTTATAGGGGAGTAACAAGAAATATTGAAAAGACAAAATTAATAGGATCACAAATACATTTCACAGCTCTAGGTGTGATTTCTGTGCTGCTATTGTTGATTTTTATGTGGTTTCATGTTAATTTTGTATGAGAGTTCCTTTAAATGAGGGTAAGTATGTTCAGAAGAAATAAATGTGGTTCAGTTACATCTTTTACTGCTCTAGGGACAATTCTTGGGTAGCTAATGTCGATTTTCAGACATTTGACGTTCATTTTGTGCGATAGTTCGATTAACTTGTCAAAAGTTATTGAAAAGGTAAAATTATTTTTAGGGTTGCTCATACATTTCGCTGCACTTGGATTGATTTTTGTTCGTTTATGTGGTTATTTGGCGATTTTCAGATGTTTTTCGTTGATTTTGAACGGGATTCCACTTAAAGAGTGGAGTAGAGATACAGGGTAAATATGTTTGGGGGAAATGTTGAGGAGAAAAAAATTATTAAGTTCGAATTCGTCACTCTCGGGGCGATTCCTGTGCAACTATTGTCGATTTTCAGGTGTTTTTCAATTCATTGCTCGAAACAGTGCTCATACCCAGAATTTCAGATTCCGCTTCATTTGACCGATCGGATTTTCCGAGATTATATATTGCATTTTGTCATCACCACGATTCCTCTTTCTTTCTTTCTTTTTTTTTTTTTTTGTATACTACTTAATTTTTTCAGAGATATAGAACTTTTAATACCCTCAAAAAAAATATATTTTACAGTTATAGTATTTTTGGTGCAATAAAATCATAAAAAACATTTTACGGTTATCATTTTGCGTATATCAATAAATATATATTTAAATAAGTAGCACTTAACGCTCATTAGCTTGATAAAGAATAGCTTAGTGAATGTGCGTAAAACTAAAATTCACCACTACACACACACATACATAACATAGTATGTAAATACATTAATATATAGCGGCACGATATTTACTTTACGAAATGTCTGTGTTAACGTGTAAAGAAGGTGAAACAGCAAAAAGAGTAAATTCACATCATGAAAACATATGTTGAAGCTTTTCATATCACTGCCACCAATACCACCATCACCATCATAATCATCATCGTCATCATCATCACCATTATTATCATCATCCTTATCATCAACATATCCATCGGTAATTCATAATTTTATGTTGGCAACAATTTCACATAATCATAATACATCATACTGCTACATCATATGAACCCAAATAGAGAACAAACTTGAACTGAGAGAAACTCAAACAGACATTGTGAGAGTTAAACTGAGAGAGATCGAAAGAGAGTGGTTGAAAATTTAACCACTTGCATTTTGTGTGCATGTTCATGAAAGACGCCATTGCAAATTGCATTTGCCGCACGTGTTTTTTGTTGTATATATATACTTACTTATATACATACATATGGCTATGATAATACCTTAATATAAAGTCAATAGTGTGTAGTTTGTACGCACATACGAGTATTCCTCACTCTCTCTCTCTCAAATGTACTCTTTATGGTTATCTTAAGTCTCAACTCAGCTGAGTGTACATATTGTATTGTAAAATATATAAATATTTTGATTGCATTCGTATATCGTATTCGTTCGTTCGTTCATTTTGTCATGTACTCGTACATATATTCTTCACCCACCTGATACACGAGCAAATGAACGACATACATTGTATTTACTGCCCTTACGAACGAACAGACATTGTATGTCAACTATTAGTACTTTTCTATGTACAGTATAGTAACTACATATATAAATGTCAAATTGTAACTTCGTGATCAAATCTATTACGACGACCGTCGTCAGCACAATCATCACTATGAGAGAACAAGAACGAATCATTCGCTCATAAATGCATACACAGGCAGAGCCACTCACTCACTCTTGTTCGCTCTGTTCGCTCTGAAGTGCATTCACGCGCAATATTTGATTGTGGTACAGCGTTGCCAGAATGATGTTATATATATTGTGTAATATTATGTATAGAATTCATCGGTTTAGTAATTAACTAAAATTTAATAAAGATTCGCAATAATATAGTGTTTTCATATAAATCAATTTTCAATCTAAATGATATGTAAATCCATATTCCGAAATTGCTTGGTGCTCTCTATAAATAATTATAATTTTTTTGGAAAAAACCTTAATGAAGGAATAGGGTTTTTTAATTTTTTTTTCCAAATTTTTTAATAAATGCATAATATCTCAAGAATGTTGTGTCTAAATTTCAAGTAAATCGGAGTAAAATTGACAAAGTTATGACTATTTTTATACCTGTCGGATTTTTAAACCTACCTTGAGATTGCAGCTTATGTGACAGCCTGCGTCTTCAGTGAAGGTGCTTTTGCTTATCTACCCTTCATGCAAGATATGTGAATCAATAGTGGATCAAACGCTTATGAGTGGGCGCGATCAACTGACTCCATGCGTATAGGCAAAACAGAGCAGGATGCTGAAAAACAAACAAAAGAAGGCATGATTTATCGTAGACAAAAGCAAAAAGATGCTTTAGACATCATGGATGATTGCAACATCCTTTATGGACCTCGCATCGATGATTCAGTGTGAGGTAAGCCGATAGAACTCGCTTATGAACACGTTTCATCCCAAATTTTTCAGTGTTCAAAACTTTAAAGCGTTTTTCGCATGATGCACGTTTTCAAAGTCGGTGTACCTCATAACTTCAAAACTACTGCACCTATCTTTTTGAAATTTTGAACAATTTTTCTGTACATAATTTACGAAGTAATGCTAGAGTCATTTTTTAATTTGTTAATATTTTTCATTTTACAATAATAAATTAAGTGATTTTTTCGCAAAAAAAAAAGCTTTTTTTCCTTCAGTGTTCAAAGTGAAATTATTGAAATTTCAAAGCGATTATCTAACAATATAATTTTGATTTTTGAATTGATTTTGATTTTTTGTATCCAGCACCGATTTATTAGGGACACCGCAATTAAACTTTTTTCCGAGACGCTCCCGAAGAATTGCTACCATTGCCATATTTTTTAATATTTCTCCTTGAAAGTATACCATATTCTTAAAATGTCATACTATAATGCACCATTGGTTGTAATAAATAGATTTTAACTGTTTCTGCCTTTTTTTACACGAATTGACCCTATTCCCCTCTTAAGCGATTTTATATTCAAAACTATCTGGCATCTCTGCTACACAATATTATTCAAATCGGCTTTATTCATTCTCATTTGCTTGTTCTCTCTCACTTGCTCTTTCTCTCTCTCATACATATATTACTCACACGCATACATACGCACACACATTCACATACATCAAAGAGACAATACGACACGACGAATAATACGACAAAATCATCTGCATCCAAAAGTCACAGATACAAGAGCTGAAATGTAGGCAAATTGAAATTTGAAATTTTAGTTGCTTGAGAGACAGCAAAGCGAGCACACAAGTCTCCCTTCAAAGAAGAAAAAAGAAAAGAAGAAACAATAAAAAGAAAGGAAGATTAAATCAAATAATAATCCAAGTGAAATAAAATATTGTTCGAAAGTGTTTTATTTTTTTGTTTTTGCTTTTATCCTCCATTACATTTCCATTTCGGTCGTCGTGAAGGAATATAAAATAAATCAAAGAAAAAAAAAATAATAAACGAAATTATATTATTATGTATATCTAGTATACAAATACAACATGTATATATAGTATGCAAATAGTTTTGAAATTTTTAATAAATATAATCTTGTACTCGTACATACGTTAGTAAAATTTTATTTAGTTAAATTTTAATACCATTCTCCTCTATACATTCGCGATAAAAAACCAAATAAAAAAATCAAGAAAAAAAACAAAAGCAGAAAAACACGTATGAAATTGCAAGTCGCGCATAAAATAATTGCCAACATATACGAGTACTCGTATACCACAACACACCACCACACCACACGTATTGTGTGGATAGATACGGTAGAGAAGAGAAGTCGCAGCAGCAAAAGGGTTGTTGTTCCCAGTCGCAGTCGCATACGGTGAGAAAACTGAAAAAAAAATAAAATAATAAATACAATATTTGCATATGTAAATGTACATGTACAAAGTAGAAGTGAAATATACCAAAAGCAAAACAATTATTAATGTCAAATGCAATGCAGCATTCACAATAATTCACAATGATACGTACAACGTAGGTATTTGTACATAGAAAATTGTTAGAAAAAAAAAACAAACAAAAATAAAGAACGGAAACTTAACTAAACCATTACATTTGCTGATAGCATCCATGCATAGCGTAAAAAAAACAACAACAACAACAACTTGAGTCAAAATCCAAATTCCCTTACATGCTCTGCTATTATTGTGAATTGTATAGGAATTTCAAGGAAAGGAGTACTAAATTTTATAAGTAATACTTTCAAATTAAACATCACAAACAAACAAATAAAATTCTTTAAAAAAAATTATTGTACACTCAACGAAAGTAGAAATAGAAAAATAAAAAATACATACATACGAGTACACCTTGTGTGTGATTGACAGCACGCTGAGAGCGACAAATGAACATAACGAAGGAGAAGAATAACAAAAAGAAAAGAAAAGGAAGAAATATCATACAAACAACAACAACAACAACAACAAACAAAATTCTAAAGACGAGAAGCACACACAGTGGTTGTTGGCTTAAATATCGTACATATGTAGTATGATGACGGTGTGACTATGTGACGATGCGACGGTGTGCGTTTGTCGTCTATTCTATTCTATTCTACATATATACGTACCTACATGCATATTTGTGTGAATTTGTGTTTCATACGCTGTGGTATTTATTTATTATTTACGTAACGAGACGAACGAACGAATCGACTTTGCAGCACAGTGTGAATGTTTAGTCTATGAACAAAAAAAAAAAAGAAGAAGAAAAAACAACAGACACGCATAAAACACACTTTTGTCAAACGAATTAACAGAATAGACGACAACGACGACGTCTACGTCTAAAGTAACGATACGATAACAACGAGAGACACCTATGCCGTTGCTACTCTGCTGCTCTGCTGCTCTATTGCTTTGCTCTGCCGACAGAGTATGTAGGAACGAGTAGTAAATAGTTAGATAGAACGACAATGGAGAAGAAATTCAAATTCAAATTCACATCTTTGACATATGTTTTTGATTCGTCCGTCCGTTTGTTACACTATTATCACTACAACAAGAACAACTACTTTGTTTTTTACCAACAATCAAGTTCGTTCGTTCGATTGAGTTGAGTATAATTTTGGAATTTGTTAAAAATACAAAGGCAGAATTTTTTTTATATTCAAAAAAGTGATTAGAATGAAATCATAGAAATTTGACAATTGTCTGTTCCATTCCTCAAGTATTCCTATTGATTATTTATTAATATTTTAGGAATTCTCATCACAAAATATTTGTATATCCTAAGAAAACCTCGAAACTGAAAACACTAATAACTCAATTCTTGGTTAATTCGATTAAATGTGTTTTTTTTTTTTTTGCAACAGACCGATAATAAAAATTTGACAATTGTCTGTTCCATTCCTCAAGTATTCCCACTGATCATTTATTAATATTAAATAGCCATATTTTTAAACCAAGAAGACCTCAAGCCTGAAGACACTAATAACTCAATTCTTGATTAATTCGATTAAATGGATTAAATTTTTTGCAACAGATCTGAGAATTAAATTATGAAAACCTGATAGCAAACACTGCAAGATCGTTTCAAATAAAAAATGTCTCATGTCTAGTAGGAAATGTTCATTGCCATACAATTACCTTGTTATTCATATTTATTAAAATTTTGTTGATACCAGCGAAATATTTCATAATTGAAAAAAAAAAATTTTTTTAATCATAAAGTAAATGAATGAAATTTACATTTAACCGCAATACAGCATTAAGAAAAAATATTCATTTTAATTTCGACTATGGGAAAGAATTATAAGACAATTTTGCCATTTTCTTCAAAATAAGCTGTGTAAGATATAAATCAAAAACAACAACAACAACACAATTAAATCCAAAAATGTATTTTTTGTATATATCATATATGAATTTGTTTTCAATTCTCATCAATTCCGAGAGAAAGTCGCACATGAATCAATGCTTTTCCATATTAGATGAGATTTTGTTTTTTTTTTCTCTGTCCTTTATACTCCTAATTGTAGCATAGGGCCTCCACAAGGGCTCCTCCATTGCACACAATTCTAGGCTGTTGTTCTAGCGCCATCCATCCCATGTGATGTTTATACCAGCTAGTTTCCTCAGGGTTGACCTTCTGCAAGTGTTTTTTGGCCGTCCGTGGCTTCTGCTCCTTTACTGGTGCCATTGAAGTGACATTCGGACGACAAAGAAGATGTGCATGGCAACAAAAACTCTATGAAAGCGCTAGTTGAACTCAAGAATAGTGCCATCCACTTCAAACAACCAACGAAATGAAGTACCTCGCCTCCGAAATTCAAATTAAATCACAAAAAATCATAGCACATAGACCACATGAAAATTTCCAAAAGAGCTATTGAAATTGTTAGCAATTGAGTAGCATGGAAAAATAGCTCTTCAAAAATGTATAATTTTTTGCGCAATTTAATATTAATACTATGGAAATGTCAGCAATACCTTGAAACTCATATAAAAGTTGCTTCGTTTTTTCATCACTATTTCTATTTAACTCTCTTTTGCGCCAATGGAAGTTTTTTTTTTTTTCAACATTCTCTAGTTATGACCGTAACGATGATATATGTTATGCATACAATGTAAATTTCTCCCTCCAATCCACTTTTTGCGTATGTGTATCAGACTACACTGCTGACTGCACTGCTCTCTACTCTGATTATGAGTACTGACGTATGAACATAGAGAGAAATAGTTATGTAAACGAGATTTGCTATCTTTTATTATTAATTTTTTTTTATTTTATTATTAATTTATATAGATTTTTCATTTTTGGAGTACATTTATTAGTTGCTATAAAATTTGAATTTTGTCAATCAGTGTAATAGTTGCATGCAATGTGTAAATGTGTATGTAAAAATATATAATGTATATATTTACTATAACACTTGTGTCCCTAATACTTCTATATATATTTATACATACATACATAATAATGCCCGGAGACTTATTGTCTGTGCATGTACTGGCCTGCATTTCATACATATGTGATTAGATACATATGTGTATATACATATGTATATTGCTTATAATTGCATTGTATTCATATATGTATATAAACATGTATGTTTTGATACATATTGCTACTACGCAAATCACTACCCGTTCAATGAACTCATGCGTAAGTAAGCAGGCAGGCAGGCATGCATGCATGCATGCATACATATGTATGAGCTCGTGGTGGTGATGCATGTTCCTTGGCTTGAAATTATATTTTTTCTATTTTTTTGATTTCTTGCTTTTTGTTTTTGCACCATGTTTGCCTTATGCATATCACATAATAATAATAAATGTGATTTGTTCTTGTTGCTGCTATATTCAAACATCGCTGCTGTATTGTTTTAATAAGTAGTCAATCAGTCAGTCAGTCAGTCACGTTGCTAGTCACACTCACTCACTCACTCACTCATCACTCAATCACACAATCATATTGTAGATACATGTTGTATGTTGCACGCATATTAAATGTAATGCAACAAAGAAGCAACAATGTTGATGATGTGGTATAGAAAAGACGACCATGTTGCGTATGGTTGCAGACATGTTGCTAGTGTTATTTCTGCTGCTATTGATATTACGTTTTATTATTATTATTATTATTATTATTATTATTATTATGTATTACTAGTATTCGTCAAGTGTAGTATCACACATTTGAAAACGTTCTACTGCATAACGCATACATTGCATAAATAGGCAACATCTGACGTAAAACATTTATAGCTATCCTATAGTGCGAAAAGAGCTATCGGAAACATATTTTTGTATAAGAAGTAGCAGTGATTTCTATTCGATTCAGTCCATTTTCGTAAAATCTCTATTTATTAGCAAAATATAATCATGACTACAAAGTTCACCTTGATAACTTTACCTTTTCCGTGCAAAAATTCTAAAAATATATATACGAAAGCATAAATTTCTATGGATGGTATGATTGATTTTTATATTTTTATATCATAAATCAAGTCATAAATATTGGTACACAAAAAAATCGACATCAAATGAAAAAGAATGAATATTTTTCAAATATTCAATGGCTACAAGTCTTAGCTTACGAAGCTTACTTATTCGTAATGACTTCCATTTATTTGCCTTCCAGCACGACTTGAAACGATCTGGCCACTCATCGATCGCTGGACACACTTCATGCATGGGACAATTGTCCACTGCACGGACAAGGGCTCACTTCAACGACTCAATATTTGAGTGTCAAATCGATCAAGCTGTGCCCTCTAATACGGACCACAACTTGTAATCCAACGGTCTGGACTACCAATCATCCGTTGACATGAAGTCCGCAATGTTATTTTTTAGCCACAGTTGAGTCGTTTGTGCCTTGAGAGCTGAAGCAGAGTCTTGCTGGAAAGTCCACGGCTTAATTGGTTGAGAGGTTTCACAATGGTTTCCAAGACGGTCGATTGATATACTTTGGCCAATGTTTTCACTTCATTCTCGCAAAAATGTAGCTTGGTAACGCCATAGTAGCTCACTCCGCACCATTACAGACACGGGATGGTGGCCTCTTTAGATGCTCGGCATGAGTTGGAATGCTTCTCTGGATGACTGAACATACACACGATTGTTCTGTTTATTGAACGACGATTCTTCTACGATGAAGATTTTCTCCTTCAGTAAACCTAATTTGTCTGTGAGCGTACTGGCTGCGTAACGCTTTCGATTTTCGCTTGAGTTTTCCCTCCGATGCAACCGTGAGCAGGTGTCCAGTACGTCGCTTGTAAGCGCTGAGTCAGAAAATCTTCATGGACATGGATTTTTGCGAAATGTCCATTTCCTGCGACACGATTTTCTATTTTCGCAGCGATTTTCTGTCGATTCGTTTCTTCATGGCGCCTTGATCCTTTTCGGAGTTCTCGCAATTCCAAGCGGTCACAACGTCCGATAGATATCGCCTTCTCCCCATGTTGCATTTTAGTAGTCGCATTACAACAACAATACGATTTACGATGTCGTCCCATTCCATGAATGTAAACAATTGATGCCAGAAGCTTTTTACATGGCAATGAAGCATAAATGTCCACTGTTAAATCGTAGTCCAGATGAAATGGATGCACCCGAAATTGCATTCGTTTAATTGTGTATCAATATTTATGACTTGACTAGGTATGTATCACCCGTGATAAGACTCAAAAAAAATGTTGTCGCCTTAATGACTTTGATACTTGATTTTGCCATTTTCTATTATATGTATAGGGTATACATTTGCAGATAAATATTTTCAGGTGGTTGAGTATGCGAAATTTCTTTATATTTCTTTGTTTCGTTTACCACAATCGTCTCTAGTGTGTGTGACACTCTACATCACCCCAATATTAAAAAAAAAACAGCTTCAATAGCAACGGCATCAATACAGCAATGCTTATCAAATATTGACTTTATGCCATGACTGGCTGTCACACACATACACACTCACGCATACATTAAATTTATATTTAAATAATAAAAATTTATATTTACTACTATAAATTAATCAATATATACTTATAAATAATAATAAAGCAATAGCACAACGGAAGCAAGTCACAATACTTGTACCCGCATACCATCACATCAGTCTGCTGTCGAATGTTCAGAATGTGCCTATGTGTGCCTCTGTGTGTATATAACAATCATTGAAAACTCAACAACAACAATTGGAATAATGTTAGCAACAATTTTGAAATCAGCAAAACAGCAGGTAGACTTTGACCCAGACATTTCACTTGCAAAATTTTATATATACAATAGCTACAAGTATGATCGTTATGTTTATCAACATAACGAAATTCAAGTTGAGAAACATCAATAGCAACAAATGTCACCAAGCAACATATAGACATGTATATAAGCATATGTTTATAAACGAATAACTACAAAACTTGTGCAAATACAAGAAACAAAATAATATTCAATATTTACAACTTTTCATTCACTTTAAAGTGCTCAAAAAAAAAAAAAAAAGAATACAGGAGCAAAAAAAATAAAAAATATTTACATTCATACAAGTGCCTATACATATGATTAAATTCATTCTACATCATCTTCTATTTCTTTTGCTATTTGTAATAATTAAATGCGGCGCAGTAAATGTGAAACAAACAAATGAATGCTAGACATGTCTATCATACAAGTATGCGTCATGCGTTGTTTAATTTGATTCATACATCATGTGAGGCAAGGGTGAACGTAGGGGGCCAGGTCAGGAAGTAAGTTGGTTTGATTTTTTTTTTTTTTGTTTTCTTTTAATAAAAATCTAACGACCTCGTCTATATCTATCGACATGCATGCATTTCGATTCATATAAAGAATTGTCTGGCACTTGAACATGCACACATACACACACATACACGTTAAAATGTAAGATATTCGTACATATGTATTACTGATAAGTAGGCATGCAAAAGTACACACACAAATACATTTACTGATAAGAAAACTGAAATAAAAATCAAAAAAGAAAATTTTCCATTGCCACAATTTTGTAATCAGTTGGAATTTTGTTGCTTTTGTTAGCATGCAAGCATATCGTAGTAGACGACATTTTATATTATTACTATTTCTACATTATATAAATTTTTTTTTATTATTTCTATTATTATTATTATTACGATTGGTATTTGTTGCTGCTGCTGTTAATCTTATTATTATTCTTATTTTAATGCCATTCACTTAAAGGCGTGGGTGCAGTTCGGCGAAACGTAGTAGAAAACTGCCAAACTATGCGTTTCTATATCACTGGCAATCGCTGAATATATTTCAATACATTTTGGAACATTTTGTTTTCTTCTTCTTCATCTTCTTCTTCTATATTTGAGATATTGCAATTAATCATCAATATTTGTGACTCACTTAAAGTTATCCGCAAAAAAAATTCATCGATGGCTCAACGTGTCCAGCAAAAGCATTTCCGTAATTTTCGTTATTGTTGTTGCTTTTTTTGTATGTAATTTTTAATTGTGCCTTCTTGGTTATCTCAAGAGTGTGCATATTCAAATGAAAATATGATTTCAAACTTTGCTCAAAAAAAAATATTTGTAAATCTATCGATTTGAATATAAGTTTTAAAATACACGAGATTGGATTGAAATATCACTAACACAGTTGACTTGTTTTGTATGAAGACTATATTTATTTACGAACATACTGGCTTCAAATATTTTTTTGAAATATTATTTAGCTCAAAAATTAAATTTCTACAATTTTTAGAAAAATTGATTGAAAAATAATCATATCTTTTATAAAACTTTGAAGTTTTTTGGTTTAAAAAATGAACATTTGTAAACTGACTATATTTATTTATGGATGTAATGACTTCAAACTTTCTGCGAAGCCTTTCTACTAAAAAATTAATTTCGCAAAGCTTAAAATTGGTTAAAATATAAATTTATCGATTTTATTTATTTTAAAAAACGTAAATTTTGTACGAAGAGTCTTTCTATTAGTGAACATTTTCAATTTCAGATAAATTTTGAGATTTATTGAGATTTTTATGAGCTATTGATATTTTCAAAATTTTGAAATTCGTACAACTGATTGAGTTTTTGTTGAATTACTCAGAAATTTAAAAACGCTATCCTATAAAATTCAGAACAGTGACTTAAGCGGTTACTATACTAATTTACGCATATATATATATATATATATATATATATATATATATATATATATATATATATATATATATATATATACAAATAATATTAATATTAATACAAGATCCAGTCAAGCATCCAACCAGACACAATTATTTATGAACATTTTATTTGTTTTCCTCCACACACACGCACACACACACACTCACTCACGCACACCAAAAAAAAAACAATTCTAAAAAGTATAAATAACAAAATATTAACAACAACAACAACTGGATGAAATACCATAGAAATAGTTTCAAATTCACAGACAGCTAATTCATCGCAAATAAGTACGCACTATTATGTACATACAAATGTGCGTAAAAGAAATCCAATAAAAAAAAATCTCATTTTCTTCACTCACTCTCGCACGCATTGGTTTATTATTATTATATATACCTACCGTATTTAAATAGTCAGGCGCATGTACATATGTAATATTGTATGTTTGTCTTCTTTTTTTATTTTTTTTTTTTTTATTTATAAATTTAGCTTATTTTCCATGTGTTCCAATGTACGGGATATGCGCGACCGTATTTTTAGCGCAAATATTTACGAATATTTTTGTCGTTGTCATCGTCATCGACGACGTCGTCGTCGTCGTCGTTGCCATCGTGCGTGAGAAAAAAATGTCATTTTGAGTATTAAGTGCATTCTCACTCATTCTCACCCACCCACTTGGTGAGAATGAGAGCGAATAAGTTCAATACCAATGGGACAGACAAAAATACTACTCGTACATAATTATATGTAGTCGGCAAACGAACATGTTGCCATGTGTGGATATATGAGATTGCGATAAGTGTTTTATATACGAGTACAACGAGTGCATATGGTTGATCACAAAAAAAAAATTCAAAGATCATCACACCACCAATTACTATGAAATGCTATGAAAAAATTGTATACTCTTTCAATAGTTGGTCCGTTTTTTTTTTCAAGGTTTTTTTATTCTCGTTTTGCTTTTTTTTTTGTTTTTGTTTTTTATTCGTTATTTTTAATTACGAGTAACCCCAGCTGAAATCACTTGATTTTAATTAGATATTTAATTCGTTGTGTGCTCTAATTTCCATTAACATTTCATTAGAGCAAACACAAACCAACAAGAACAAATAAATCATAATAAATATAATAAATAATAATAATAATAATAATAATAATAGCTTATACTCATACCAATGCCTCGTGTCTAAAAATGGGACTTTAATCTGCTGTCAACGTCAACATTTGCGTCGCTGATTTAATGCGATTTGCGTCGCGTTTCAAAAAAATTATAGAAAAACATGATCATGGCAGCAACAAACCATCACAAATTACTTTTGCTCGAAGCCAATGGCGACAAACATTATTCGCATATGCATAGATCATTGTTCGCATGCCAGCTTCGTATGGTAATGCTGATTATATTATTAAATATGTTGTTGCTCATGTACTTACTGATTGTTTGTTCATTAATGATGATCATACTCATGGTGATGATGAAATTTTTGTCATATTTTACTTCAGCTAATTTCAGATGTGAATGCTTATTAGTCAGCAAGTGCGGGAGACAATTTTATAAAAAACACGAATTATGTAAGGGAGCACCTCTAACGCATAAAGATGGGTTTAATCAATGGAAAAATGTTGTAACGAAAGAATTTATAGAGGTCAGTCATACTATTTCACCGTTCTAGGAATGATTTTCCAGCAATTATGAGTTTATTTGTCAATTTTCAACGGTTTTTAAGTTTATTTTATATAGGAGCATCCCTAAGGGTGTAGATAAGAGTTAAGTATGTTTAGAAAAAATTTTGTTTTGAGGGTCTAACATATATTTAACCTCTCTAAGGGCACTCTGGAAGCTATGGAAGTAAAGAGAAATTGCTTTAACGGGTCAAATGAGCAATTATGAGTTTATTTGTCGATTTTCAAACATTTTTTAGTTTATTTTGTATAAGAGCAATCCTAAGGAGTGTAGATAGGTCTTAAGTATGTTCAGAAAAAATATTATTGTGAGGTTCTAACATATATTTAACCTCTATAAGGGCACTCTGGAAGCTATGGAAGTAAATGGAAATTGCTTTAAGCAGTCAAAATATGGGTAATTATGTTTGGGGCATAATTTTGAGGAACAAAATTCATAGTAATCGTTCTGTTCTAGGTTCCTTTAGAACTTTGTGACATTTTCTTTGATTATAATTTGTAAATAATTATTATTTTCGATAGCTACTTGTTGTTATTTAATACCATTCAACCACATTCACATATACTAAATGTAAATCGTATGTGAGGCACCTTTGTAACAAGCAACAACAACAACAAGAACAACAGCAACATACCTGCATTTATTATATCGCGGTATAATTAATTAAAAATGTGAGGAAATAATCCGCAGCAAAAAAAAAATCATTCAAATGTATACAAAGTTGCAGCAAAAAAAAAAAAAAACAACAACAACAACAAAAATAGAAAACTAAAGCAATAGTAAAACAAAACACAAATATATGCAGTACAAAATTTCCATAAACGCTTTGTATTTGCCGCCACTGTTTGTCACCGTTACTACTCTTACCGCACCACACACACACCAACACACACACACACACACATACATCATTGAGACACTGTTTGTTATTAAAGGCAATGCGCTTCTTTTGATCTTTTGCCGCATTTTGCCTATGTGTGTGTGTGTGTGTGTGTGTGTGCGTGTTTTTTATGTAATTTTATATGTTCCTACATAAAATAGTGTGAATGCCTTGTGAGTTGTTGTTGTTGGGCAAAATGAGTGCATAAAATGTAGAAGAAGAAGAAAAAAATCGCAAGAAAATGCAATAAAATTAACAAAGTAGCAAACAAGCTCTAGTATAGTAAATACATATGTACGAGGTCGATATATAATCACTATCAAGCTTAAATATACCTACATAAATATCATACAGGCGCATACGTGTTTAGTAAAAAAAAAAAAATTGTCAAATGCAATTTAAACATAAGACTAATCACAATAGCGACATATTGTACTGAAAATAGGGCATGTAAAATTATAAATTTTTTATACATATACATTTTACGCATATGCATTTGGCAACCCTAGAATCAATTGTGCGACAATTGGTCCACAAAACACTAATTCATATTGAATTCTACTCAGACCCAAAGAGAATGATAGCTTGCTTTCGATTCTAGTCTAGAAATAAATGTTTCCTACTTCTTTCTTTCTCCAAGAGGCAATAAAATATTGTTCCAACCTTGCAGATAACCCTTTTTAGTTAGAATTCCAGACTTTATTGAAATTTTGTTGAGGAAGTTAAGTTAAGCTGATAACATATTTTATGCACGTGCTAAATAGTATTGCTCTACTTATAGTAATTAAAATCGTCTAATAGTTTCTCTGTCACTCGCTGTATCTTTAAGTGCGTTGCAATTCATAAAGTGTCACATGTTGCTTATCAATCAACGGAAAGGAATATTGAACAAAAAAACGGAATGTTCCATTTATTATTTTATTATATTTTTTTTTTTTTTTCTATATTAAAATATATTTACAATCTCATAATCATTAGATAATTACATAGAAGCGACATAAATTATATTTATTTTGTCTGGCAAGTTGTCGCATACTAAATATAGATAGACTTATTGTCGCGTCTACTTATTCTTATATCATTTAAAATGCAAAAAAAATTTTGATTTACAACAAAACATGTCTATATCGATATATAAATACTCAAATACTCAAATACTAGAGGGTTTTAATTCGATTATATATGACTAGAGCGTATGTGTAAGTGCTTATGTAAAAGATGACAGGTGTCCTACACGTGACACCTGTGGCCATATTCTCAGTCTCAGTCTTATGGTTTTTTTTTTTATTAAATTTGTATAATTTTGAATAAGATAATTTCGCAGCAACAGAATTCTTATGTCATCATATGTTGCCTGAGGTAGTAATACAACTGAATTGTAGTATGAACTAAATGAGAATTATTGTAAAATTAATTTTCATACACTCTGACTTCTTGAAGCCAATACAACCCCACAGTCCACAGCTAGAAAAGCTGAACTCTTATGGCATCATATGTTGCCTTAGCTAATAATAAAACCTCACTATGAACTAAATAAGAATTATTGTAAAATTAATTTTTATACACTCAACAAAAAATTATATCATTCAATGCAACATTAGAAATGTTCGCACTTGAACATGTTTCATACTATTTAATTTCATTATATTTGACTTCTTGAAACCCATACAACTGCACAGTCCACAGCTGGAAAAGCTGAACTCTTATGACATCATATGTTGCCTGTGATAATAATACATCTGCACTGAATGAACTAAACGAGAATTATTGTAAAATTAATTTTTGTACATCCAAAGAAAATGATATTCCATGCAAGACTAGAAATGTTCACACTTGAACATGTTTCGCACAATTTAATTTCATGATATTTGACTTCTTGAAGCCAATACAACCATACAGTCCGCCGTCTGGGAGATACAGCTAGTATATTTCAGGCCGAAGCTCTAGGAATAAGAGAGCCTTGCAACATACTAAACAATCAGATACATACATCATTGAAGACATGTATTTTGTCAGATAGCCATGCGGCATTTCTGGCATTGATATCACCGATAACGAACTCAGTAATCATAAGATAATGTAAGGAAGAGCTCAACATACTAGCACACAAAATGGACATCGCTCTCGTCTGAGTACCTGGTCACAGAAACATAGAACATAGAAGGAAACAAAAAAGCGGACGAACTAGCAAGAAGGGAGGTAACTAACAGCGAATCCGAGTCGCTAACTGTTGGAAGCCCCCTTAGCGCCATCAAAAAAATGCTCTACCTACAGTCTCGAAAGCAGGCAGAAACCCGAGAGGTCAAGAATTGGCGCCTGTAAAATAGCTAAAGCAACTTGTAAGAAAGAAAAGAACAGATATCTTCAGGATCACCTCCACTATTACCGGTCACTGACCGATCGGCGACCATGCAGAGAAAATAGGATGGCCCTGCAACGATAGATGCCGAAACTACCGAAACAAGAGGGATCCAAGGAGACGATTTTCCACAATCTATGTGAATGCCCAAGAAAAGCTTTTTCTTACGAACGGTACCCACCTGTCGGCAAGCAATTGGTAATTCTTCCGGCAGTAAGAATTTCCCATGGAAAAGCTTCTAAGAGAACTCTGCAACAAAGCTCAGAAAAAGTGATGTCGCAAAAATTCTGCCGTTCGGAACGGCCTAAAATAAGTAGGTCACTTCTAATAAAAAATAAAATAAATATGTGGCACTTAAAGCCCCAAAGGGCTCATTGGCCGAGCTTCTCTTCTAATACTGTCCAAAATTTAACACGTACAACATTAATAGAAGAGAAGCTCGGCCAACGAAAACTTCGGGGCTTTAACTGCACATATTTATTTATTTATTTTTATGTTAGTGCCCAAGTCTGGGCGTTCTACGACATAGAACTCTAGGGAAATTCGTAATGGATAGCCTAAATGAAATTGCTGGAAACAAAATAGACGACATTAGCAGGTTTATTAACGTCTCAAGATGATTCGTATAGGCCTCACTTCAGTGGTTCCAGGAGTGGTCTAGGTAGCAAAATTACACTTTTCTATGTGCTAATTGAGTCTCTGAATTTCTGTCTTCCTCACAGTACCTAAACTAACCAAACAACAGTTCACCGCTGTGGAGAAGCTTTTCCAAGAATTGCTCTGCTTAAGCATGCTTTGTAGTATTTTTTAGTATTTGATTTGTTAAAGTTCTTCGTAGAAATGCACAGAGAACTTGTTAAAAACTTGTTTCACGAATTATTCTCTAGAAATGTCTTGCTAATCAGTTGGCAAATGCCATTTTCGTACTTGATTCTCATATCTGATGATACAACTCTGCTTGTGTTGGAGCGATTTGAAAGAATTTTTATTTTATGCGCTTTAAATAGTCGTTTTCTTTGATTGCTTATTTGATTGAATTTATCAATATTGCAGCTCATTTTTATCATTCAATTTCGAAATTATTATTATTTTTATTATTTTTTTTTTTTTTTTGATTCGCTTTAGTAATCGTTTTCTTTGATTGCCTAACTTATTGCGTCTCATTTTTTTTTTCATAAAATTTCCGAAATATCAAAATGGCTATAATTTTTCTGATTGCTGCAAGTACCTTAATACATATTTGTTCAGTTGATAATGTCATTGTGACAACAAAATCAGACAGAGAACACTTGAAGTGGAAGCAAAAAAAGAGTGCAGAATTTTCCCTTTTTGGGGAATTTTTTTTTTTTTTTTTTTTTTTGTAACACACACAGCTATCTATATTACTTCCTCCCAATCTAACCTATACATGCAGGCATAGCAAATAATCGAAATGATATCAAATTCGAACGATACCTTCCACATATCAAATATGTACGTATGCTTCATACAAAGTATGTACTCGTACATAATACGAACAACATTCCATTAGAGCATCAAAGCATTGTAATACTTATACACATGCATATGAACACGTATAATAATAAAGAGTAAGAAAAAACAAACAAACAAAAATCGAACAGCAAAAAAAATATATGTGTCTGTATGTCATGCATGCTACAGACGAGACCCTCATCATCATCATTACCATCGTTGTCATCATCATCATCATCATCATAATGAATGATTTCATGCGAAATGATTTTACCCAATTAAATTTTGTATGGCTCTCTCTTTGGGTGTGCGTATGTGTGTGGTTGGGCTTGTGACCTACATTCGTCCCTCAAGGATACAACTAAACATACCAAAGTAAATATCTATATATGTAGGTAGGCAGGTACCTATATAATTATAAAAGCATGGCTTTGTGAAAAAAAAAGCAAAAAGTTGCTGGCTGGGCTGCTTCATGTTATTCAACACACACACACACACACACACAAACACTTACTTTGTAAATAGACATATACGTAGACATAATAAAATCTGTCTAAAATAACGACAACGACGACGATGACGATAAAGAAGAAGAAGAAGAAAAAGGAATAAAATAAAGCATAAAAGACAAGACGACAATGAAAAATATCTAAGCAAGGAATGAGCATCTTTTGCCAAAAACCTGCCTCAAAAAAAAAAAAAATAACAAGAAATTTGGTGCAAAACAGTAATAATAAAGGACACACACACACACACTCAAGCAAAGCAGAAGAACCGGCATAATGTTGCTATGATGGTGTTGCTGCTGCTGCTGCTGCTGCTGCTGATGTACACGCGATACGCATATAAATCACCAAATAATATGCTTGCAACAACATGAATAAAGCAATAAAGACAAAAAAAAAAAAATACGACTCAAAAGACAAAAATCGCAGTGGAGTAAAGATGATGACGACTACAACGACAACGACAACGACAACGACAACGATGTTGAAACGAATACTGAAATTTTGCAGGAAACAAATGTAGGCCAAAGGCAATGAATGAATATATGTACAATATGCAACAACAATAACATGGATGGAGGTATTAAAAATTCGATAAAAACAACAACAACAACAACAACAACAAATGCTGGCACACAAATTCACTGACGTATGCGAATACGATAATATTATTTTCTTCTTCACACACACACACACACACACACACAACGCCTTCTCTTCACCCTAAATACCCCGTACGCGAGTATAAATGATAGGGCTTCTTTACAAAAGCAACAACAACAAACTACACAACAACAATAAGCCATTGCAAAAAAACCCCTTTTCTTTCTTTGGATTTTGTTTGAGAGTATTACTTATACACATATTTGGCAGACTAAATTCTTAGAAATTGTCGCATCGCATATTGCTATCGCTATTTATTGTATGAGTATGAGTATGAGTATTCACGAATGTGACGCATGGTTTAGATTGCTTCGATTTGTTGTGTTTTTTATTGTTTGATTGTGTTTTTGCCTCTGTCGCCTAGCATATTGTTCGAATGTGTTGTACTTGTTTTTTAATCCTTTGCTAGCTGCATTGTTGCCTTCTATTTAATGTCCTTATAACATACTTTACATTTTATATATGTATTGAATGTATGATGTAAGGTTTCGTTATATAAAATAATCTGCATTGCTTGAAGGAGCACATTTGAAAGTAAATTATTTTATTTGCATGACGAAGACTACCGGAAGCGTATGCAACAGTATTTAAAAGTACAATAAAGGATTCAGAATATATCGTCGGTGTATACGAAAAAAGACGCATGAGTGTTTTGACGGCGATAAAAGACGCGTTAACATAATTGACGAGGAAGAAAGACGCATAAGCATAGTTGACGACGAAGAAAAGACGTATAAACATAATTGATGACGTAGAATGACGCGTAAACATTATTTACGATGAAGAAAGACGCATAAACATAGTTGACGGCGAAGAAAGGCGCATAAACATACTTGAAGAAATACGCATAGACATAATTGACGATGAAGACAGACGCATAAATATAATTGACGACGAAGAAAGGCACATAAACATAGTTGACAATGAATAAAGACGCATTAACATAGTTGACGGCGAAGAAAGACGCATTAACATAGTTGACGGCGAAGAAAGACGCTTAACCATATTACTATTTATTCGATCGACTGGCAATAATTAGTGTATTTTATTTTTTATATAATTTACTTGGGTTGACTGAGGGATCGATAACATTGATAACCACGGCAACGTTTTTTTCAGGCGGAGATATGAGAGAATGGTACGTTTTGACGGCGATTAAAGACGCATAAACATAGTTGACGACGAAGAAAGACGCATAACCATATTACTATTTATTCGACCGATTGATAATAATTAGTGTATTTTATTTTTTTATATAATTTCCTCTATGCATTGGTTGAGGGAGTGATAACATTGGTAACCACGGTGACGTTTTTTTCACGCGTCTTTTTTTTTGCGGTCATTTTTTGAGCGCGCTTCTTTCTTCGCATGCACCGATGATATATTAAATCATTTTTAAAAGAGCTTGACTCAGAGAAAAACATACCATTTTGATCTTTTCAAGCATTTCTTCCCAAAGAAACACAGAAAAATGTTGAGCTGCTTTGGACCCATCAACTTTTTAGCTTTTACTTTTAACAGTCACTATTAAAATACATCAATTTTGTAGGGAAGCCCCCTTAAATACTTGGAGATATGGGATAAGTAAAGGAAATATTGAGAAGGACAAATTAGTGGTAGTCAGTTATGCATTTCACCGCTCTAGGGCCCATGCCTGGGCAGCTATAATCACATTTCTGGTGTTTTTAGGTCATTTTACAAAGGAGTACCCTTAACAGGAGATGAAATGTTGATGAGAAATAGTTAATGGAAAGGAATTTTTATTTTTTTTCAATATTTTTTAAGGAAATATTGAGAAGAAAAATTAGTGGTGGTCAATTATGCATTTCACTGCTCTAGGGCCGATGTCTGGGCAAGCTATTATCACATTTCTTGTGTTTTTAAGTCATTCTATAAAGGAGTCCCCTTAACAGGAGAATAAATGGTCAAAAGAAATAGCTAATGAATGCATTTCACCAGCGATTTCTGAAATTATTTGCCCATTTTTAAATGTTTTTACATCATTTTTGTACGGGAGCACTCTTATAGGGTGAAGGGGGGAGGGGCGGTAAGTACAATCGAAGTAAAACACTCTAGCGTCGATTCCTAGGCAACTATGGGATTGTTTGTCAATTTCATCCTCATCCTCATGACCCTTTTGTCTTGCCCAAGAAAATAAAATTTGCTCTTGAGTTGATCATGTCGATGTTTTGCACTTTGACAAATAAATTGCAATGCAGTAAATGCATTAAATCAATCAATTTATTTAAAATTAATACGCAACAATACCACCCTGTGTTATTTCTATTTCAATTGTATTGTTTGCTCTTTCTTCGAATATATAAAAACGATACAATTTGACAAAAAAATTGTGTTACTTGTTGTTGTTGTTGTTGTTGTTGTTGTTATTGCCATTTGTTTGTTTTAATTGAGTCTATAAAGTCTAGACATAAAACTGTTTCAATAGAATTTATGAAAATGCACACATTTATAGAAAACCTTGTAAATGGGCGCAAAAAACAACAACAACAACAATAACAACAACAACAACAAATCATAATAACGAACGGCAATAATAACAAAAACAACAATACAACAATAACGACAACAGCGAGTGAAAAAAAAAATATTTCGCTGATAAGCATTGAATGGCAGTCAACCAAGCAGCCAACAAAGTAGTCAGCAAAACTACAGTATTATATACAGAAACACACACACACATATTTATATACATATGTAGTATCTGTGTTTGCCATTGTCGTTGTCGTTGTCGTCGTTGCCATTGCCGCCACGCCACCAACGTCTGTCTGTCTGGTTATCAGAGTTTCTTCTTTTT
This sequence comes from Megamerina dolium, assembly GCA_963854835.1. Lineage (NCBI taxonomy): Eukaryota > Metazoa > Arthropoda > Insecta > Diptera > Megamerinidae > Megamerina > Megamerina dolium. Next base: position 70,885,176 of record OY978528.1, on the reverse strand, counting down.
GCTCTTTGTCTTCTTTTGTTGGCGGTTATGATTATTATTGTTATTGTTGTTGTTGTTGTTGTTGTTGTTGTTTTTCGCTATCATTTTTAATATTTTGTTTTTGCTTTTTTTTTTTGTTTTTGCTTTTGTTATTTACTTAATAAATATATATGGTAGATGGAATACATGACACAATATTTAATATTTACACATGGCTTATATTTACATATATTATTTCGATTCGTTTTTGCTATTATTTTTAAACTTACTTATACATACATATGTCAATATTTGCATACATAGATTTATTGAATATGTGTGATTGAACTATATCGAATGCATTGCATTAATTAATCTCTCTGTTCTTATGCTTAGATCGATTGTAATCCAAATATAGCACATAGAATTATTTTTGGCTTGAGACATGTGCCTAAATGCACTTTTACAAGATGGAAAACAGAGTTGTTAGTTAAAGAAGGCACAATTATTGGTACTACACACTTTGAGCTACCTTTATTGAAGGTATCTTTCAGTATTGTTGCATGTATTAACTTTCTTTGGAAGAAATTTACTTATTTTGTATTATTAACAGACCCTTATGCACTGCGACCAGACTTGATCTACTGTGCAGTCTTTGGGTAAACCTAAATTTTCAGGCTTTTAATAAATTTCAGCACTTTGTTGGGTTCATTATTCCACTTTATTTATATGGAGGCACTGTACTATCACCCAAATGGTTTAGTCTTTGTCTGCCAAAAGCTTGACATTTACAGGGAATGTGTTCCGACCTTTCGATGTCTAAGTTGAAGAATCTGCAGACATCAGTGTCAGATAGATCTAACTTCTTTTAGTGGTATCTGAGGCTGCAGTTGCCTGTGAAATAACCACAAAGAATTCGTAAGTCTGCTCTGCCAAATGTGAGTATCTTTTTAGATATCCCTCTATTTGGGTCGCTGCCCCTGTACTATTAAGCCAGTGTTCTGCAAATTTCTCATTTCCTCCCACCTCCTTCACATGGCATTTAGCCAAACCACAGAAGGGTTCAGGGCCGATCAGGGGGGCCTTGCAGCGCCCTTTTTGGTTAGTTTATTAGCTATTTCGTTCCCCCCGTGTCCTTCATAGCCCAGTATCCACCTTAATAATATTGTATTTAGGTTTCTTAGCTCAGCTTAGAAGGCTGAGACATTCATCCACTAATTTAGAGGTGATTGTGAAAGATTGAAGAGCTTTTAAAGCTGTTTGGCTATCTGATAATGTCTTTCTTCGAAGACACTCCCTCACACATATTTCAGTGGCATGAACTTCCGCTTGGTAAATTGTAGAGTAAAAACCCATTGGAATTGAATGTCTGAATTTGGTGCCATAAATTCCCGCCTCGGTTCCACCATCTTCCAGCTTCGAAGGTGATTGAATCTTTCCCCCAATGCTTCTCTTTCGCTTATAACGATTTCAAAGTGTCAGAAGTATGATATTTTTGAGGCCAGTGTGTCCTCGTTAAACAAAATGGGGCTATTGGCAAAGTTTTCTAAAACTTTGAAGCGCCCAGTTAGATCTTCACTTTTGTATCTGGAGATACCTTGCAACCTTAGGGCTGAGAGGCAGGCTTCCTATTCAATTTGGATAGGAAGTGGAGGGATATGAAGAAGTACTTACTTACTTATTTTAGATGATTCCAAATGAAAATTTATCACAGAAAATTGCTTTCCAAAAAGCTGGAAGCATCCCTGTTTAAGCAAATTTCAATCAGCCCACATACATCAATCGAACTCTTACATTTCTTCAAACAATTGTGATTTGTTCAATGAAAAACATATTAAAAGAATTTACAAAAATTGTTATTTGGTGTTGTTGTTGTTGTTGTTGTTGCAACGAATTCATAATTTTCTTTCTATTTTTGTTGTTATTATTATTTTTGTTGTTGTTGCCGTCGCACTCCAATAAATTTTTCCACAAAAGACAACTCTAAAATTCCCTCCGTTGTTGTGGTTGTTGTTGTTGTTGTTGTTGTTGTTGTTACTGCTGCATCTCTATTAACTACGGTCAATGACTCATTGACCTCGTTTGATGGTGGTGTACACATTGGCTGGTTGGTTGGTTGACTCGTTAGTTGCTGGGTAACATTACTATCACTTGTTGTTGTTGTTGTTGTTATTGTGTTATAGTTGTTAGTATTACTTTGAACTTTGAACAATACGTTTTTTTTCTTCTTCTTCTTTTTTGGTTTGTTTGTTGCACATTGCATTTCTGCTGTTGACAACAACTACTTTGTGTCATGCGCAAAATTTTCAAAACTAAACACATTCGTTCGTATGTTGTGTATTCTACAGAAACCACAAAAACAAACAAAAAAAATTATTCTCTTGTGTGTCATTTTGGTTGCAAGTTTATTTGCATAGCGTGTATTTCTTTAGTTCTGCGGTGATTGCCACAAAAGGTTTAGTCTTAAGGCAAAAGAAGAAAAAGAAATTCAACAAGAAAAAATATGCATTCGCACAGTATGATGTCGTCATTGTGACTTCCGTCTCCAAGCTATCGCCCTTACGCAATCACTGCTATATTTGTGTGTGTGTGTGTGTGTGTCCTTGTTATTGTTGTATTTTTATCCACGCAACGCAATGCAACCACTATGCAATGCATCGCTGTTCTGGCTTCTTATTGCTATTTGTAGGTCTCTCATATTATAAATAGTTGTTGTTGTTGTAGTTGTTGTTGTTGTTCAGATGGCATTTATTTGCATTTTGTATTAGAAGGGTAGTTTTATGTTTTTACTGCGTCTTCTTTATTATTTTTTTTTTTTTTTCCCTTAAGTTGCACCATATTTTTAACACTTGACAAATAAAACTTTTCCAGCCAGCATTCAAGTAACAAGCAATCATCACACAATTATGTACATACTCGTATGCATGCATATATCCACAGTGTAGCACAGACAACAACCCTTCGATGAATATTATCATTGGTGTCCAACGAAGTCGTTCGTAGTCGATGTCATCATTGTCGCCATAATGGTTGTACGGATGCATATGTGCAGATTACTGGCAAATGTTTGTCGCACTTTTTTTGCTTTTTGTCTCACTCACTCACTGAGTTACTCACTCACTCACTCACTCACCATATTATCATTGTCGCTATCAGCGACAGCAACATTTATTGTTTGTTTCAGTTTGAAATTTACACGATTTTGCATATAGCAATAACATTATTTCTATTTGTTGTTGTTGTTGTTGTTGTAGTAGTAGTTGACACTTTATGGTGGCAAACACTCGCATTTACTCATACATCATCGTATATAGTTAACCTCATTTTTCTTTAGTGATGTTTCACCGAGAAGTGCACTCATTTTTTCGTTTCTTTAAAGAAAATCAACTCGTTGTATTCTCATATATGAGAACATGACGAGTACCAGTAACACGAACACGAGTATGACGAGTATGAGTACATGAGTACAAGAAAATGTTGCTTGTCATACGACATATTGCATGATTATGTGAATGATGATTTAACTTTTTTGTTTTTTTTTTTCGCTTTTTGATTATTTCTATTTCTATTTGTGGTAGTTTTGCTGTACTTAGAATGTAAAAAATTAAAATTTTTATGCAAAAAACAAAATCGATCAATGTTAAAAGAGAAATATTGTGTGCATATAAGGTGTCGTAGCTCAGTGATCTGATCTATATGTCGTGAGTTCAATCTCCGGCTGAAGCACACTTCGTGAAGGGCCCTTCGTGGCTTAAAAGTGTCACGTATTTATTTCGAACGTATCGTGCATGTTTCATATTGAAATTAAATTAAAGAAAATCTATTTTATTCATATTTAATTTAAAGTAATTATTCAAATGACTCAATACAGTATATGCATGCATTCCAAATAATTCTTACTGAATCCTTAATCCTCTTACATTATCATTACATTCGTTGAATTACTTTTTTTTTTTCTTTTCATTTTTCTGTATTTTGCTTTTCTTTTGTTTCTCTTACATAAGTCAAACCATATGCATATATTCACACATTCATACATATATGCATAGTGTGTATGGTACATACAACACCGAGTACAATGTAGGTACATATATAGTTGGTTGACATGTTATATAAAGAAAAAAAGTATTGAAAAATCGATAAATATGCGATATGCAAATGCAAAGAGAACGATGGAAATGTTACATTTTACATTGCTAATTGACGCATTTACATGCACTAGTGCAGAGACTAGTCCAGACACTAGTCCACTTGTAATCACAACTAGCGATAAAAGCAGTAATATTCCTATATTGTGTTTTTAAGCATGATTAAATTTAAAAATGCCTATTAACAACTAATATAAAATTTATAATATTTGAGTTAATATTTATCTTTGTTATCAAATTATCGAAAACTTGATATCAAAGCAATATGAATTAAATGGGAACAAAGTATGATTCTTGAAATTTTTTTTTTTATATATTTGCTAATTTGTTGCGTGCAATTTAAAATCAAAACATTTTCTAATCTAAATTTCATACAAAAGTTGATAATAAAAATGCGCAAATTGATCGATGTGATTGCAATTTTGCAAATTTGTTTTATAGCTTGAAATCCAGCCTTCCCTACCTCCCATTCAAAATATGCGCAGATGAGGCTATTCTTTCGAAGAGTAGTTTTTCAATTATAAAAATAGAAGTCTCCACTTGAAATTGGGATGACAAAAATTTGATATATGTGAATTTTCGAAAAATCTTCCAACGTATTTCACCACTCTAGGAGCAATTTCTGGAAAAACAACTTCAAATCGACAATAACTATCCATAAAGCACATCTATAATGATGAAATATATGACTGACCCCCATTACTTTTACCTCCTTAACATTTTCTCCTTAACAGAGTTACCCTCATTTCCATCTTTTTAGGGGACTCCCATACAAAATGGCAAGAAAAACATCTGAAACTTGACAAAACAACCACAAGAATCGTCCATATAGCGTTGAAATATATGAATGGGTTGCTTTTGCCTCCTTAACATTTTCTCCTTAACAGAGTTACCCTCATTTCCATCTTTTTAGGGGACTCCCATACAAAATGGCAGCAAAAACATCTGTAACACGACAAAACAACCACAAGACAATAACTATTCATAAATCATAAATCATATTTAATGAAATATATGACTGACCCCCCAATACTTTTGCCTCCTTAACATTTTCTCCTTAACAGAGTTACCCCCATTTTCCACCTTTTAAGGAGACTCCCATAGAAAATGACAGGAAAACCATCTGAAACACCATAAAACAACCACAAGAATCGCCCATATAGCGGTGAAAGTGTATGAAATGTACCATAACAACTATCGAACAGGGAACATGTTGCTGCAACAATACAGAATATATTTTATGTTTGAACCAACCGAAAAGCATAGAATATCGAACATTTCTTGAAATGATTAAACATCTTCAAACATGAAGCAATTATTGAAGAGTTCAAAACCAACAATACAGAATATGTTTTATGTTTGAACCAAACAAATGGCATGATGGATTGAATGATTGAACATATTCAAACATGAAGCAATTATTGCAGAATTCAAACCAAATCATAATGGAATTAATGAAGTAATTCTATCACTGGTAATGATTACATCGTGATGTTTGCATTACCTACTCTAATTACTTATAGAAAAATTATAATGATTTACACGCGCAAAATAAAAATTACTGGTGCAGCTACCGTTGCAAAAAAAATTCAAGAAAACACGAAATAATTGCAAAATATAAATGCAAATATAAAAATGGTAAATAGAAGGTGCAAAATACAAGCACATAATAAATGAACAAACAAACACACACACACACACACTCGCGCCACACAGCAACAGTAGAAATATGTAAAAATAAAAATCAAAAATAAAATAAAAAAAAAATACAAAAATAAATTAGCAATTCATGCATACAACGAGACTGCATTCAAATGGTTACTTGTGTAACATGGTTTTTTTTTTTTTTTTTTGCAATTCCCACTATAACTTGTACTATATATATACTCTATGTAGTAGACAGCCAGCCAGACAGCTAGCAGCAAATCGTATGATGCAAAATACACCATCACCACCACAATTATTTGTTGTTGTTGTTGTTGTTGTTGTTGTTGTTGTTGGTGCTGCTACAATGTTGACCTTTTGAATGGGATTTGATAATCGGCTATGACTATGTCTATTCGACTAGACACAACGTCACTATTTTTTCACATCATTTGCATATTTATGAATATATTGCTTTGATGATATGATCATGATATTGCATATAAATTTTTGCTTGATTGATTATATAAATTGCATTTACATTTCAAGTAAAATTCATAATAAATTAGAATATAGAATATAGTACTGCAATCGAACATTCTAGTTTGACTGTAGAATGACTATCGAACATGTTTTAGTTTGAGCAATATCGAACCAACATAGTTTTTATTAATCGAACGTGTTCAAACACTGCTCGAATTAATATTCTGCCACTTGCCATGGCCTTAAGCAAATATGATGCTAATATAGTTTAATCTCTGAAGCATGTAACCACTCGCATTTAATATAGAATTGCATTTAATGGCAATAATAATATGATATACTTGTATTTGTGTACTTGTATCAATTTAATTAATTTTCAAGTTCAATGTCACATTCATATTAATCCTCACGCAGTAAAAACGATGTGTTTAATTTTTCTTGATAGATTTGCTTCATTGCGGCATCAGCTACATACGACCGAGTACATTATACATAGTACAATAATATATGTATGAAGGCGCCTTCAACAGCAACAATATCTATTTGAAATGAACAAAAAAAAAAAAAAACAAAATCCACAAACAACCTTGACATTAATTGAAATGTCACTGATCCCATTCACAGTAGCAGCAACACTTCATACACAAACACAAGCAGCTCATTCATTCAATGCATTTGATTGTCATTAGCATCGTTATTTTATTTGATGATTATTGTTATTATTATTATTATTAAATTATGATTATTATTTCTGACAAGTAGTGTCCATTATTGTTGTTGTTGTTGTTGTTGTTGTTGCTGTTCTTACTTATTTCTTTGTTATCTTTTGTGCTAAAGAATTTTCATTTCATTTTTGTTGATGATTCCTATTATTTTTTATTTATTTATATATTCCATTACTCTAATATACACAATATTCTATGTAGGAGTACTGCAATTACTAGTGCATATACTCATCCACATGTAACTATTACTGGTGACAGGAGTGTTCTATTTAATTATGTCAGTAAGTTCGTAAGTCGCTCATTGAGCAAAATCATTCCAGTTCGATTAGTGTTGCATCAGTATTTTGTTGCAACATGTTCGATGTTGTTGTGGTTGTATGACGAAATGTTCACATGTTGTTGTTGTTGTTGTTGTACTTTTTATTGCCAAACTAAGCACTTCCAACACTATATTCCATTATTCTAATGTATACAAAATTGCATATTAGGAGTACTGCAATTACTAGTACATGTACTCATCCACATGTAACTATTACTAGTGACAGAAGTGTTCTATTTAATTGTCAGTAAGTTCGTAAGTCATTCATTGAACAAAATCATTCCAGTTCGATCAGTGTTGCATCAGTGTTTTATTGCAACATGTTCGATGTTCACATGTTGTTGTTGTTGTTGTACTTTTTATCATCAAACTAAGCACTTCAAACTCTATGACCGGTGACAAAAGTGCTGTTTTTACATTTATAACACTGCGTGACCAATCCAATCTAGTTGGAACACGTTCGATCATGTACGATCAAGTACTGTGCTTAATTGCAATTTCTTCAACGTGTACTGAATAGCGTTGCATCACTATTTTGTTGCAACATGTTCGATGCTATTGTTATATGACGAAATGTTCACATGCTGTTGTTGTTGTTGTTGTTGTTGTACTTTTTATTATCAAACTAAGCACTTCAAAGCTGTTTTTACATTTATAAAACTGCGTTGATCATTGCAATCTAGTTGGAACATGTTCGATCAAGTACGATCAAGTACTGTTAATTGCAATTTGTTCAATGTGTAGTGAATAGTTTTGTGGCCACGTAAAATTTGTCAACTTTACTCTATTGAAACAATAAAATTATATCATTCGAGATCATTTAGAAATTACTCAATTTGATATAGGGTGTGTACGGTAAACGGTCAAAGAACCTTATTTTATTTAAATTATTTATAACAATTGTGCAATATAGTCCAATTGTCAGTGGAGATAATAATACCATATATCGTATGTGGTAAAATTAATTTCATAAGTGTGTTCTGGTACATGTTGTTGTTGTTGTTGTTGTTGGTGTTGTTGCTCTTGCAGTTGGAGGAAAACTTTATGAAGATACAAATGTGAAAAAATGATGGCTCAAAGACAAATTTGTCAGCAATTTGATATTAAAAATACTTGAATACTTTTTAATACAAAATCAATTTAAAAATCAATCTATTATATGATATTTTGCTTCCTCATTTTCTATGAAATATTATCTTTCCTTGCAATTTGTATTCAATATTAGTACAATAATTTGTATGGTTAAAAATCTTGAGCGATCGCTTGAAGACAAATTGCCAACAACAACAAAATTAAAAATAAATTTCATTAATAATTCCATGTTTTATTCAGAATGTTATTTGTTGCAAATTACATTCAATACCCGGAACTTTTTTTTAATATAATCCAAACAAGTTGCTGGTATAGCATTTTGCTGAAATTAGCAGATTAGATTAATTCTCTCCTCGAATAACTTGACGACAACATGATTTCACTATTGAAATTCGAAGATTTATCTATTTTTTTTTTTATTAGCCAATTTTCTTCTTCTTCTTCTTCTTTTTATTAATTCAATTCAATGATTAAGTAGTTGGCATAGACATGTCTAGCCACATAGCCACGTATATGAATAATGAATGTCAATAGATATAAATAGCCCAGACGTCTGATGATATTAAATCTGCATAAATACATAAAACTATAAAGACAAAAAAAAAACAATAATAGTCATGAATTTTTACTTAAAAAAAAAATTAAGTGTTTAATAGAATAGAAAACTTTCAAATAATTTGAATATTTAATACGCTCATATCACACACGTATTACGTCTAAGCGTTAGTAATTAAAATTCTCTGTCTGGCATTTTTTTTTTGTTACTTAAATTTTTTTTTTTTTTTTGTAGTTATGGACTTTAAACATGATTCTTTGAATATCGAATTTCACAATGATTATATAATGATTTTATATCAATTAATTTACATATATAATATAGACACTTGGTCGAAGCAGTAGACGCTATAGCAAAAAAAACAAAAAAAAAATAAAAAAATACAACAACAACAAAAACACCATTATCATAAAAGGCGATTTAATTAAAGTCATTTGTCAATATGACCAAAATACGTTAATACTATGGTACAGACATGGTAAAAAAAAAAATTAACAAATTGACAAAAATTAACAATTCAACCAACACGGAAGAAAATAATGATGTCAACGAAATATACAAAAAAACCAAAAAAAAAAAAAAAACAAAAAATAACACGAACAATGAAATTGAATGAAATCTAATAAAATGATATTTTTTTTACATGTGCCTTGCCTAACGTGTTGTTGGTTTTTATTCAAAAAAAAAAACCCTACCACGAGAACAGACAGTGACTGAGGAAATATTTCAAAAAAATAAAACTAAATTGTAAGCAAACAAAAAATGAAAAATGAAATATTTAAAAGCAAACTAAAAATTAAAAGAGCACATATTAAAACAATTAAAAAAAACAACAACAACAATCAAACAAATGATTATATGATGATTATGTGTGTACTCGTAGTACATACAAGCAACCGTCTAGACTAGATAGCAGACGGCTTACAACATGTAGACACAACAGCACGCACATATATGCACGCACGCACGCTCGCACACACATTCACACACACACACACACACTCATAGATAGGCCGAAAATCGTTTGTTATATGCCAGTGAGAACATATGTCTGTAGGTACATAAGCTAAAACAACAACAACAACAACAACATGATACATGATGTACTTATATGTATTATATATAAAGGGTGAGCTTTGGGTTGATTGCTTTTTTAAAAATGCTTTCAAAAAGTTATAATTCAATGTTTTTCATTGACAACAAAGCTGCACATAGAAAAAGTAGGTTCCCCGACAGACCAGACTTTGGAGAAAATGAACACAAAAAGCACTGAAAATCGACAAATATTCCCCTAGCTGCTTAGATATCACCTCTAGAGTAAAATGTATACTATTAATTTTAGTTTCTCAACATTTTCTTCAAACATACTCACCCTCGAATTTCATCTCTTAAAGGACTAGCACACAAAGTTAACGTAAAAATAGCTGAAAATCAATGCTCCGCAACATCTCCGCTCTATTTCCACCGCTTAAGGGGTTCAATTATGTGGCTGCCCTCTCTCTGAGAGGACACACTTAGGCCAGAAAGGCCCAATGTGATACCATCGAGCTTCTCTTCCAATACGACATCGTTAGAAGGGATCTACTTCAATTAGCCGTTTTCGAATGCCAGAACCCTTGTAACATTTTGTGACCGCTTAAGGGGACCTCCATACTAAATGAACGAAAAATCTCTTGAAAATCAACCAATAACTGATAAGCTGAAAACCAATGCTCTGCAACATTACGCTCTCTCTTCGCCGCTTAAGGGGACCTCCATACTCAGAAATCGCCCTACAGTGATAAAATGTATAACTGAACCCCATTCCCCAACTCCCTCCTCCCCCATTTTTCCTCTTCAATATTTGCTCTGAACCAACTAACCCCCCATTTCTACCGTTCTAAGGGTGGGCTCCCATACAAAATTACCGCAAAATCATCTGAAAACCGACAACAGGTGCCCAGAACATATCAATTAAGCGATGTGATGTATGTATAACTGACACACATTAATTTTTCCTTCTTCAACATTTCCTTCGAATATACTTTCCTCACATATATTTACCCCTTAGGGGTACTCCCCTACAAAATTCATCCATTTATAGTGGCATTTAAAACTAAATGTAATCGGCTCCAATGCTTGACGGCTTCTTGAGGCAATTAGTAAAAATGTTGCTTATACAAGTTATTTTTTTCCCCTTGATAACTCCTCTCGGGAGCATAGGGTTTCAACAAGACTCTTTCATCGTACACGATTCAGCGCTGCTATTTTTACGCCATCCCATGTTGTGTTGATATCAGCTTTAACTCGCGCAATATAAACCTACTCCAAGAGTTTCAGTCTAGTGTCATTCTTGTAATGCTATCTGACGGTTTTCTTAGCATGTGACCTATCCATCGCCACTTTCTCTGTTTGATTTGCCACAGGACAGGTTCTTCATTCGTTAGTCTCCACAGCGCATCGTGGCTGGTGGTGTTCGGCCAGAATATTCTACAGGCATCTATTGACGTTGAAGTTTGTAGCTTTTGTGTGATGATGTTAGAGATCAGTCATGTTTCACTTCCGTACTGACTTCACACATGAGCTAAATATTCGCAGTTTAATGTGCTTGGAGATTTGCGAGCTCGCCCACACTGCATGCAGTCGTCGACCGAACGCCGCCCTTGTTTTGTTTTACCTGCAGTTGACATCTTCATTAGCTCCGCCGTCTGGCATAATAATGCAGCCGAGGTAACAGAAGCTTTCAACAAATTCCACCATCGCATCATCCGTCGACCATTATATGGCTTGCGTTTTTGTGGTTGACTCTCATGGCCTTGGTCTTTGTGATGCCTACTAAGGTGTCCGCCATCGCTTGCATGCCGACAAGTTTGTGTGAGAGGCGGCAGATGTCATCGGCGAAGTCCAAGTCCTCCAGATGTCTGCTAAAATTCCATCCATTACGTCCTCCATAACGATGGCAAAGAGAAGGGGCGACAGGAGGCAACCTTGCCTTACACCCACATGGATGGCGAATGGGTTGCTGATGTTACCCTATACAATTTATCTCACCTTAATGTATCATATAATATCAATACCTATACGATGAAGCGCTAAAACTTAACTATTAAATATTAGCATTGTTGTTGTTGTTGTTGTTGTTGTTGCTTTTGTTGTAGATGAAATTTAAATAACACCAAAAATGGAAACTAAACATTATTTGACACAAATCAGGTTAGTAACACAAAATAAGCTAACATCACTTCATTGATAATGAAAATAATGATGAAGATTATATTGATGATGATGATGTTGATGATGATGATGATGATGATGATGATGATGATAAAGACAAAGAGATTAGGTACACTAGTACCTGATGGTACGACGTGTGTGTCTGCGCATCTTTAAGCTGACTTAGCAGGAAATACGACAACACTAAACGACTAATCGACAATGTGAGGACGGACAGAGGCACAGACAGATATTTATGCGCAAAAATACGCAGACACACACAGACACACGCACATATTTAATAAAGAGTTAATATGAAATGACATGAGATCGAGGGATGATTATGTGTAAGTATGCATAAGAGAAATCCCCAAAAAAGCGCAGACAGGTAGACAGACAGACAGACAGACCAGACCAGACACATTTATTATGGCGAAAAAATAACAAATATTATGTATGCACATATATAATGAAAGCTATAAATAAATTTCAAAAATAATCCAAATAAAAAAAAGACCAAAAATGGAATAACAGACATCGAAGAGCACAAAAAAAACCCACACGCATATACACCTGTACATTTATGTGTGTGTGTGTGTGTGTATGTGTATGTATGTGTGCCAAAATCAGGTTTCACCTCATTCAGACAGACCAGACAGTCGCAGACAGACGACGTATGGACACACGCAGACAGCAGTTGACTTAAAAGTGTCAACAAAGCTGCCGCTGTCTCTTTTGGCGTCTTCGTCGCATATATATATACGATACCAATGGGTACAAGTTGACTGGTTTATAGCGCTTCAGTAACCACTAAAAATAAAAAAAAATAAAAAACAACAAGAAAACAGTTAGACAGGTGACTCAACATGGCAACATTATTGCAATGATTAAGTGCGTCTGCGCGCCGTCAATTTGGGTTTCATGTTGTTATTTTTCATTGTCGTCTGCTGTTTTGGCTTCTTCTTCTTATCTGTGAGCTGCTTCTTTTGTTGTGTATTAAAAGTTGAAGTCTGCCTGTTTTGTTGTTTTTCTTTTTTTTTGTCATGACACAATATAAATTAATTTAATGGCCACTACAATGGCAACAACAACATCAAGAACAACATTTTTCAAGTGCGTCAAGTGTTTAATATTTATTCACATTTTTTTTTTCTCTCTCTCTGGCTTAGTAAGCGTATTTATTTAACAATTCACAATTAGTTGAACATTCAATTGGCTCAACTTTTTCCGGATTACAATAAAATTAGCTGCAATTTTTCCCAATTGGGCAAAAATGCTTGCATTGCAATGGAACATTTTCGATTTGCACTGTTTGCCCTTTTAATGTGCATTTTAGATTCTAGATTTTGATTCGATTTCCATAAGTTTTGAGAAATTTTTTACATTTTACATTATATTTTTCACATATGTTTCATCCAACAAGCAGCAATATTGCTCCTTTGGAACTATACAAATTAATATCTTTAAATATATAATAACTAAATTGAATTGTTATACAATAATGCTTGAATTTGTACCACAAAAAAAAATTATTTGCACCTCACCGAAAATAATTTTAATCCATTCACCGTTATTTTTTTTTTTTAATACCCGAAATTTAAAAACCGAACTATAATTCTTTTTCTCGATCACTCTAATGTGTCTTGTGCATGTGTAGATACGATATATGTCTGATATACCGTTCATTCACCGTTATTTTTTTTTTTTTTTTTTTGTTAATACCCGAAATTTAAAAATCGAAGCAATAATTCTTTTTTTTTATCAGTTTAATGTGTCTTGTGCATAGATGCTCATCCTTTTGAACTTTAAAAAATAAAGTCTCTAAATATATTATAACTAAATTGAATTGTTATACAAAAATACTTGAATTCGTGTCACAAAAAAATTATTTGCACCTCACCGAAAATAATTTTAAGCCATTCACCGTTATTTTTTTTTTTTTTAATACCCGAAATTTCAAAATCGAAGCAATAATTATTTTTCTCGATCACTCTAATGTGCCTTGTGCATGTGTAGCTACGATATATCTCTGATATATATCTACAAAGTATATGTACTTAATAGTAGTACTTGTACTTGCCATATCATACTTGTTTGATATATGTTTGTATGTATATATATGGTATATACATATATACTACCGATATCGTAATGTATTTATTCCGACATGCCATTAATATTGTCTAGACTCTAGACATAACTAATAAGTACATTATGTTGTTGTTGTTGTATTGTCCATATATTATTTCGCCATATTTAATTTGTGATCGTCATGATCGTCATTTAATTCTCACACCACTCGTTCGCATTGCTTTTTGTTTTGTTTTGTTAAAATTTGAAATTTTTACCCAAAAAAAAAATGTACCTAATTATTGAGTGCTTTCATCTTATTCTTCTTCTTCTTCTTCGTTTACTTATTCCATTTTAATTTTAATTTGATTTTTTTTTCCTTACTTTGTTGTCATATTTAATTATCATTCATTCATACGGCTTCATATCAGGTTTTGTTGTTAAAATTCAATATCAGAAATTTTAATTAATTATTAAATTGTAGAACTTGTTTCAAACGACTTTATCGAAATTCATTATCATATAAATTTGTCTAAAAATATTAATAAAGAATTACTCATACGTCACAGTGAATACATTATACTCATATTGTACTCATATTGCACTCATATTGTACTATGATGTATATTGTACTCATATGTATATATACAATGTTGAATGTTGCATTGTATTGCAGGTGTTTACCTTGAGACATGAGAATGATTAATTTTATAACCATATAAAATGAGTATACATTTTGATAACACTACTTACATATAATTGCGAAAACTTTCAATTTGTAATAATAATAATAAAAAACAACAACAACAAGTAGAACAGAATATCATATTATAAAAAAAATATATGTATATTAAGGTGTGCTAAATTGTAATACACACAAAATTTTGACTATTTGGTTCTGCGAAAACCAAAAAAAAAAAATGTGGATGATTTTAAAAACATTTCTTGCCAAGAAATTATAAAAAAAATTGCTTATTTCGACTCACCTACCCGACCCGCATCCACTCCAGGAAGTGGAAATATGGGTGTATTTCTCTTCAGAGAAAATATTGAGAGGAAAAAAATTTTGAGACGATTCCTAGGCAGCTGATACCGATTTTCTTGTGTCAATATTGTCAATTTTCATGTGTTTCACATGGAGATGAGGGATAAGTATGTCCGGTGGAAATGTTGAAAAGGAACGACAATTGGTCATGAGTAAATAAGTAAGCTCTAGTTGCGATTTCTGTCAAAAATTTGTCAATTTTCAAAACGATAGAATATCGACACCTGCTGCTTATGAAATTATCCAAATTTGATGTTTTTCGATGAATCATAGTAAAAATGCTATTTCAAACAATACAATATACATATTTATATACATACATATGTAGCTAATTTTTATGTTTAGAGCAACATGTACCTGCAACATTTTCAATATATGCATAAATATACATATTTAGTATAAAGATCTTTTTACATATCAGCTAATAGTGTAAGCTATAAAGCTCAAAAATTTGCTTTGGTTACCTGCCCATGAAATTATCCAAATTTTACGTTTTTCATTGAGTTCTATAGTAAAAATGTTACTCCAAACAATCCAATGTACATATTTTATGATTAGCAACATGTACCTGCAACATTTTCTATATATGCATAAATATACATATTTAGTACAAAGATCTTTCTACATATCAGCTAATAGTGTAAGCTATAAAGCTCAAAAATTTGCTTTGGTTACCTGCCCATGAAATTATCCCAATTTTACGTTTTTCATTGAGTTCTATAGTAAAAATGTTACTCCAAACAATCCAATGTACATATTTTATGATTAGCAACATGTATCTGCAACATTTTCAATATATGCATAAATATACATGTTTAGTGCAAAAACCTTTCTCCATATCAACCAATGGTGTAAAATTTGCTATGAATAATTTTTATTTAAAAAATTAAATACTTTTTACAATTTTTTATTCTACTTTTCTAAATATATCCAAATATAAAAAAGAATATTTATTTGACAAATTTCGTTATTTTGTTGTCTTATATTACAGGTGGCATTACATTGATTGCTATTGGCATTTCATTTGGCATCGCATGCATCAGTGTTTTACTCGTGGCTGTACATTGTTTTCGTGCCGCGACGTTAACACGTCGTGCCACAGCTGCTCTGGCATTACCAATTCCATTTTTGCCAGACGATCAAAACCTTTTGCACATTGAACCGGAACATCCTGTACCCGTAAGTTTGACATATGTGAACTAATTTTTAGTATTATCTTCCTATTATTATTATTATTTTTTTTTTTTTTGTTGAGATAATATAAAGTTTTGTTAAATTATTGCATCACACACACACACTCTCCCACATATAAGATTATTGAAGTGTAAAATAAGCTCCAAGAGTCTGATTTGTTAGAAGAAACTCTTTCGAATGTGTGTGTCTGTGAGTTTTTAAAAAAGTTGAGCAAACAGTTAGCATCTGTATTACGCAGTGTCCTTGACAAAAACATTTTATATGTGTGTGTGGTTTCACAAAAACAAAATAAAATCGAAAACAATAATAATATGAAGAGACAGTCAAGTATTGCTTGTGCTACACATAAATATCGACTTAGATTGGCTTATATGAGTTTTTTGTTTTTTTGTTTTTTGCCATTTTAATTTTCTAGAGAATTTATTATCCTTGAATACCACACGAACGCTAAAAGAAACAAACTCAAAACCAAACACAATCGCAAAACTTACTCATGATGGTCCATAGACAATACATACAAGTATGTGATGTATATATGAAGGGGAAAGCATCGCAGGTTGGAACACATTTCCATTTTGGTTCACTATTTTGGTTCGTTAAACAATGTGCCTATGTTCTAAGGGAAAAATTGTCGGGCGGTTCCAATCTATGGACTAGTCCAACCTACTGACTGTCTTGTTCCATTCCATGGACTATGCCAACCAAAGCAACATTTCTTTATAATTATTTGCTCACATATATTATATCATCACAATAAAAATCAGTGAGCATGAAGAACACATTCGTAGACCCGTATACAACTACTTCTACCGACTTTTTCACAATTGTGCAGTCAGTCTGATGCGACACACATACACACGCATGCACCATCTCATACATACACATGTATAGCATCATATAGATAGGAGTTATTTAACAATGTCTGGCAGCTTTATGTTTCAAGGACTTTTACTTCCGAGCAAACTGAGACAATAGCTTAACATAACCACAAGTGGTGAACTACAGTATATCCACATACAGACAAATGTATATGTAGAAGACAGAGACAGACAAAGACTGATATAATAATACAAAGGAGGAACATGTGAAATGAATTGTTGAAAACAAAAACATTAACAGAAGAGAATAGAAAAGTATACTGACACACACACACACACACACACATACAAACCACCCATATATACACTTAAATAATAAATAAGTTAGTAGCAAAATATGATAAAAAAAAAAAATATACAAATAGATAATTTGAAAACTTTGAGACGTGCAAAGTTTTCTTTTCTTTCATTTCCATTCCATCAAACTTTATTAATATCCTTTCCTCTTGATATCAACTTATTTGTCTCCGTGAGTGATTATAATCGATAAAACCATAAAGTATACATATTAAAATTATGGAAATTTATTTATTTATCACCTACAAACATACTAATTATACTATCGCCAACACTCCCATACAAAATGACCCAGAAAAAAGAACCATCTGAAAATCAACAACTAAGGGTTGATTTATTAGCAACTTTCTTCTTGGCAACACTGTTTCTGACAGCTCAGCTGTTTTCGTGCAACATGTTGCTGTCAAACATGTTTAGTTTGATCTATAATTTAACCATGAATCGACTTACAAGCGAACAATGCTTGCAGATGATTGAATTTTATTATCAAAATTTATGCATCGTGCACTTCTTCCATTTTATGGTCAGTTTGGGCGATCTTCTGAGGCGACTATTCGGAATATTGTGACTAAATTTCGCATCAAATTTACATTATTGGACATTTAATCACCAACACGCATACATAGAATGCGAATAGAGGAAAATATCGCAGCTGTATCCGCCAGTGTTGTTCATGATCGTGAATTATCGATTCGGCGCCCTTCGCAGCAATTGGGCCTCTGTTACTCCACTACCTACGTGGAAAATTTTGCTGAAGCATTTGGGTGCAAAACCTTTTAAAATACAGCTGGTGCAAGAATTAAAGCCACACGACCTATCACAACGGCTAACTTGTGGTGAATGGGCGCTGGCAGAGTTGGATGAACATCCACGTCTCTTATCGGAAAAGTTTGTTCAGCGACAAAGCTCATTTCTGTTGAAAGGATGCGTGAACAATCAGAACTGCCAATGCACTGCACGAAAAGTGCACTGTTTGGTGTGGAGTATGGGCCGGTGGCATCATTGGACCGTACTTTTTCAAAGACGACGAAGGCAGGAACGTTACTGTGAATGGCGAGCGCTACCGTGCGATAATTACAAACTTTTTTCTGCCCAAAATGGAAGAGGTGGACTTGGCTGACATGTGGTTTCAACAAGACGGTGCCGCATGCCACACAGCACGCGAAACAATGGCCCAATTGAGAGGCGAGTTCGGTGAACAGTTTATTTCACGTTGGGGGCCGATCAATTGGCCACCTAGATCCTGCGTTTGAACGCCTTTAGACTATTTTTTGTGGGGCTATGTTAAGGCTCATGTACTGGAAGCCAATATTAAAGAATTTATTCGTGAGATACCGGCTGGATATGTTGGAGAGAGAGTATGCCAAAATTGGACCCAGCATATGAACCATTTGTGGCGCAGCCGCGGTCAACATTTACATGAAATCATCATTAAACATTGAATTATATAGATCATTCTATCGATTCAAACAAAGATTTCATACATTTCTCTAAAATTTGATGTGTTTTTTCCAAAAATCATCCTCGCATTTGTTATGTGGTACCTTTATGCGACCTATGTGTAGCTACATATTTCACACATGCATATGTATATTGTACCTGTACAGAGTGTTGTAATCTTCAAAGTGAACTCAATTTTATAAGCATTTTTCATTGATTCATTGATGATGTCTTGATGCACTTTTTTTTTGCGATGCAGTACCGATTTCTTTTGTGCACATTTTATAAACACTTTGTTTGTTTGTTGTAGTTGTTGTTGTTGTTGTTGCCACTGCTAATGCTGCTGCTGCTGCTGTTCACTGCATACATATTTTCAAATTCACACAATACACATTTATATTTATTATCAGAATGTGCCAATTAAAGTTCAGCGACATGTTGCTACGAATGTCGCTAATGTGATACAAATGCGTACACATGTACTTACCTACATGTTGCGAGCATGCACTACTAAGTATGTATATACATATTTATAATTCGATGTCTCTTGCAAATGTATGTAGATGCAATATTTTATGACAAGACCGAAGCGAAAAAATAACCAAACCAAACAACCAAAAAGCAAACAAAATGTGTCGTAAATAAGGACTGACAACGCAGACGATGCACACACACATACTCTCACTATTACATACTACTTGCTTATGTATCCATATGCAATTTTGTGTTGGTGTTGCTACAGTTTTTTTTTTTTTTATATTTTTTTGCCATAATTTTAATATTATTTATACTCACTCGCTTTCATACATGTGGATATTTAGTACATACGCTGCAAATGACGATAAAGCATTTTTTTTGTTATCATTTTTGTTGTTGTTGTTGTTTACCCCAATATGACGTGTGCTCGCCATATTACTCACATACTGATGGTGGTGGTCGTCGTCGTCATCAACGTCATCGTCATCGTCATTGCAGTGTAGTGCAATTATGCAAAATATTTTTGTAAATGCAGATATGGAATTGAACCATAGTGCGTACAACTTTATTGGCAATGAAAAAAATTATAATGAATAAAATGGCAAAAAACGAACGAATTATGTCACCACAAAAATAGCAATAATAATAATTGCAACAAAAAAAAACAATAAAACTTATAATTAACCCATCAATTGATAAATGCATTTTATTCTTCCACATTTCCCACATTTTTTTTTCGTAAACCATACTTTTATGGACTTAAAACAGCATCCACCTTAACATGTGTGGGATCAATGAGTCCCTTCGACAGCCGCATGCCCGTTTTGGCTCTCCCGTAGTCGAGTAGATCCCGTTTCTCCCTCTCACACATCAAGTTGTTTATGAAACTGTTTGTAACCTCGCAAAAAGGTTCTGGTCTAATGAAAGGAGTCGCCATTTCATTTCCCTAGTGTCCCTCATGTCGCGGCACCCACATTAGGGTGACAGGATTCTTTGCTGCCAGGGCATTGAGAAGTTTAAAACAGCGCCAAACCAGCCTCGATTGAAACGAGAATTTTGCCAGGAACTTTAGAGCCGCCTGGCTGTCAAAGAGGATGCATATTTTAGTACCACGGGTGCCCCTACGTATGCATTCTCTCGCACATACTTCTAAGTCATGGACCCCTCCGCCTAAAAGATGGAAGCTGTTTTCCCCATTGCTATTGCCTCCTGAAATGTTGGTCCAACAATTCACGCCCCCGCACTGCCATCTTCCATCTTAGACCCATCAGTGTACCACAACTGTGAATACCCTTTTGGGACCATATCGCTACTCCTCCAAGCCGAACGGTCGTTGACGACCACTTGGAGAAGACTAGCTTTCTCTATCCATCTTTTCGAAGACCACAAGACATGGAGAGCCCCAAACGGTGTTCAAGATCTTTCTATGTCCTGTGCGATTGCCTTCTTTAAGGTTAGACAGATTGGACAGCCTTTGTGCCGCACTGATTGCCGTCCTTTTGACCATGAGGTGTGGAAAAGTGAGTCCAGGCAGAATTCCTAAGGCTGCAGTGGGGCACGTGCGCATTGCTCCCGTGACACTCAAACAAGCTATTCGATGAACCTTGCTAAGGATCATTCTAGCCTTTGTTTGATTTACCTTCGGCCACCACGCCAAGGAGGCATAGGTGATCATCATTGGCACTATTACGGTCCTATACGACCATGCCATCATTTTTGGTCGCAGACTCCATATTTTACCGTATAGTCTCTGGCAGGCATAGCTTGCCCTTAGGGCTTTGCCGGTTATATACAATAAATGGTTAATCCATTTCGATTTTGCTCATTCTCAAACTTATGCATTGATTGATAAAAAACAATCGTCTGAAGCACACGTTCGAAAAGTTATTTTTATATGGCAGGTAGCAAAATTTTTCAATCGATTTGGATCATTTTGAAACTCATTCATTCTTCAGTAAAAAACAATTTAATACTCGATTGCTTCATATTTTAGCGTGCAAAGCATAATTTCGAAAACATATTTTTGTATACAATCTCACCAATTCCTAATCGAGTTTATATACATGTTTATACACAATATCTAGCAACATGTATTTCAAAACTAAAAGTATGATACTTTTGTATAAGAATTAAGCTTGCTTTTCATTGAATTAACACATTAACATACTAAATTCGAAAACAATTTGATTAATTGATATTTTTAATTTGGCATACATACAACAACAACATACATACATACATACTGTAGTAGTATATGAAAATATATGAGCAACAATGTTGAAAAATTATAAATAATAACTAGCTACATACAGCTAAAAATATAAAAGTGAAATGATTTCAATGAAAATGTTTTGTCTATGAACATTGCTGATCATAAAAATTAAGTAAATAATAAGCAACAATAACGAAAAGGTAAAAAAATAATAATCATACCATATATACACACACAGACACACAAATGTATACAAAAAAAAAAAATAAAAGCCAAACAAAAATTCAACTAAAATACGAATTGTGATTGCGATTACGATTTTTGCTGGCGTCGCTGTCGACTTTGCCATTGCTGCTATCAACAACAACAACATCGACAACGACGACGGCGACGATAATGATGATTATGATTATGATGATGATGACGGCCGCTGTGGCGGAGAATGCAGACATGATAGATAAGCACACAAATAGACAGACACAAACAACATACATACTAACAACGGTGAACACATGCAAAAATACACCTAAGCATTGTATATAGAAATATTTACTTGCTTGTATTTTTATTCTACAAGGATGGTGGGCGTTGATGCCGATACTCGTATGTATATACGGACGTACTTACCAGCAGCAAAACAAACTAAGCGAAAAATTATAGAAAAACAAATATAAATTTTTATACCAAAATGTTATAACAACCAATATCCCTCTACATTGATATTTATAATTTTGTTTTTTTTTTTTTACATATTTAATTTTTATTTTTCATTCATGAAAATTTTGAGAAAATCGTTTTATTTTTTTTTTTTTTTACTCAAAGAAATGGAAAATTGCGCTGACACAATATTTGCTTCGCATTAACTGTTGTATTTGCGTCACTCACATTCAGATTCATGCATATATACATTCATACGTACATTCTAAATGTATATATACATATGAATGTATATGAATGTCACAATGATGAGTTGCAACATGTATATAATGCATGTATACATATTGGCGTGCTATACTCACATGTACTATATACATATTGTAGGTTGAGGTTATTTTTCTTAAAATTTATTTGTATTTCTTGCTATCTTCTGTCTGGCAATGTAATAAAATTTACCCAAAAGACTAAACAGAAGACATGCATGATTTTATTCATACGATACATATACGACTATATGTAAATATGTTTAACGACTCTGTATGATATTTAAGTACCTATCTAGACTCGAACAACAGAAGAAGAAGAGGAAGAAGAAATTTTTCTGGCAATATTTCACCGCTTTAGGAGCAATTCTTGTGCAACTATTGTCGAGTTTAGGTGTTTTAATGTTATTTTGTATCAAAGTCACCTTGAGTTCTGGAGATACAGCATCAGAATATTGAGAAGGAAAAATTAATTGGGATCGTAAATACATTTCAACGGCATATGGGCGATTCCTGGATAGCTATTGTCGATTTTCATTTAGTTTCTAGTCATTTTGTATATGTGTCCCCTTAAGGTTTGAAGATAGCGCATAGGTATGCTCTAAGAAAATGTTGTGGACAAAAAACTGATGGTGATAAATTATACATTTCATTGCTCTAAAGGAAATTTCTGGACAGCAATTGTAGATTTTCAAATGTTTTTTGGTGATTTTGTATGGAAGCTACCTTAAGGGGTCATACGGTTGGAGGAAATATTGTGGAGAAACAATTAATGAGGGATGATTATACATTTCACCGCTCTAAGAGTGATTTCTGGGCAACTATTTTTGATTTTCATATAATTTTAGGCTCATTTCAAATGTTTTTCGGTGATTTTGTATGGAAGCTGCCTTAAGGGCTGGTAAAAAGGGGTCGTACGGTCGAAGGAAATATTGAGGAGAAACAATTAATGAGAGTTGGTCATACATTTCACCGTTCTAAGGACGATTTCTGGGCAACTATTTTTGATTTTCATGTAATTTTAGGCTCATTTTGTATGGGAACCCCTTTAAGGATAGAATATAATAATAATGTCATAGCTCGGTATATATCATACAGCATGCAAATGTGCATAAACACCAATGCTCGTATACAATGCACATGGGCTTTTGCAAATTTGCAAAAAATATATACAAATGAAATATGTAAAGCAAATTTATGTGTATGTGTGCGTGTGTGTGTCGGTTTTTTTTCGCTTTGATACTTTTGGCTTAACGCCAACTGAGGCAACTGCACTCGTTATAGTAGTGTTGCGCTTATGAAAATATGCATGCATGCGTGTGTGTGTGTGTGTTGCTTTGCACCAAGAAACGCAGACAGACGCTAAATACAAATAATAATAACAACAACACTTAGTCACATTAGACTCATGTCAGACGCAGAGTCGCTACCAAAAAAAAAAAAAAAAAAAAAAAAAAAAAAAAAAACAAGGAAGAAATAAAAACAGACAAAGTGAAAGAGAGAGGGCGATACACCAAGAGAAAAAACAGCTTTTCTTTGAATTTTTTATTGAATTTTTTGCCTCCCCAGGGGTACCCTATATGTATTTAGTCTGTGCATGTAACCAAAAATGAAAAAGATTGGCAAAAAAAAATTGAAATAGATGAAAAAAATAAACTCCACAAGCGTCCTCGAATAGAATTTACAACAACAAGAACACTCAATATCAAAAAGATGCAATAAAGAAACACTTTTTGATGTGCTTGATGGATGACTTGTGTTTATAATGCAACGTAAGTAGGGGTGGGAGTGGGGTGTACAGAGCGTATCAATAAAAACATTTGAGGTTATGCTATTTTGTATTCTTCCGTTATTTTATCTGATCGTTTTTCGTTTTTCATTTTTGTTTTTGTTTATTTTTTTTTTTTTTTTTTTTAATTTGTTGTCGTCTGCACGTCAACAAAGTATTACGGTCTACTTTGTACTATATCATATGAGTTGAGTACCATACTATAATACAATAGCCTACGTGAGTGTTGCAAATATTTATTTTCTCTTCTTCTGCCTCTTCTTCTTTTTTTTTATATTATTTATGTACTTTGCATTTGACAAATACATTGTGTGCTAGTGTGAGTCTATGTGTGTGTGTGTGGAAAAGCACCTTATCTGGTTAATGAAGCATACTCATCTCTTTCATATCACCTTATACTGATTATTTTTATAGTTTGTTAATACATTCTTTGTTCAAATAATTTTTTTTATTTTATTTTTATATAAATTTTTTTTTTTTTTTTTTGGAACCCCCCCTTAATGTAAAAGAAATTATCAATAGCTCAAATGCTTCATTCGCATATTCATATTCTATTATAAATTCTATATAAAAACTCTATTATCAAAAAATCAAATCGATTTTATTATAGAAAATCTTTTTTTTTTGAGCTCCTTATAAATATTGAGGCTCCATGAAAGGGTGGAGATAGGTACTTATTTCATGTTTTCGGAAAACATTGTGGAGCAAAAATTATTTTGGATCGATCATACATTCTAAAGTCGCAAAATATGGAGTCCTCCAACCCCCTCCTAAATAATTCCACCAAACATACTTACCCTTTATATCGACACATCCTCTCTCTGCACCCTCTAAAAGGAATCGCGTACAAAATTACCTTAAAACATCTGCTTATCGACAAATAATTCCATAAATGAAAAACAACTCCTCGAGAGCTCTTAAATGTATGACTGACCTCCATATAATTTTCCTCCAAATATTCTTACCCTTTCTTTTAGGTCAGGGAGAACTCTTAAATGAAGGACTGATCTCCATAAATTTTTCCTCGAAATATTCTTACCCTTTCTTTTAGTTCAGGGAGACCTTTTAAATGTAGGACTCACCTCCATATATTTTTCCTCCAAATATTTTTACCCTTTCTTTTAGGTCAGGGAATTGTTTGCAAATTTTTTGATTATTTTTTTTACGATTATATATAATACTAATCAAATTTACTTATTTTTGTGTTTTAATTACAGATGCTATCGGTACAGACTGCCGGTTACGCGGGAATGGAACGACTCGGCGTTCCCACCCGCCACACAGCATTGAATACACCGCCTGACGAAAGGTAAAAATGGAATTTAAAATTTAATTTAATGATTTTTCATTGTTCTTACGCTCTAACTCTCTCTCTTTCTCTCTCTCTCTTGTACTCCTACCAATAGGGGGCAGTTCAGTTATCGCATGCATATGGATGCTCTGCAGGCACGTGAATTTTTGACTGTTCGTGGCGGTGAAACTGTGATCCATAGCAATAGTAGCAATAGCGGCAATAATAGTAGCAACATCAATAACGGCACTACTACTAATCATCAACATCATCACAATAATAAGCAACATTCCCACCATCATCATCATCATAATCATCATCATCAGCAGCAGCTGCAACAGCAACAACATTACCAACGAATGTCGTCACCAAACAGAAATGCTAGATCGGGCAACAATAACAATAATGCTGGCTCATCGTGCAATAATAATAACAATAATAATAATACTACTACTAGCACCCGGCATGGCAACAGTGGCAAAGGCAACAGCGAAAGTAATTCAGAGGGCAGGAGCGGTAGCAGTAGTAGTAGCAGTAGCAGTAGCAGCGGCAGTAGTCACTCGTTACCCAATCACAGTCATGATCATCATCAGCATTATCAATATGATTTGCAACAAATGCAAACACCACATTGTCCACATCATGTACCATTGCCCGATTGTGAATTTGGACAAGATCGTCATATGCAAATACGGCCACGATATCAGGTATGTCTCGAATATGGAAAATGTTCGGTTTTTTTTTTCTCGCTGGGCGCTACTAAATTTATTCATCTTTACAGCAATCGGAAATTACCCGCTCCTATATAAAGGCACCTCCGAATCGTTCTGTACGAGATGTGCCCGATCAGTTGCCCTTCAATTTCTATACGCATCCATCTTTGGCATCCAGTTCGGCAGCGCACCACAGACAGCCCCAGTATGCAGGCTATGGTGGCAGTAGTACGAAGCAACAACAGCAACAACAACAACACAAATCTAAACCGAATGTCATCACGAAATTGTTTTCGCGTAAAAGCTCCTCGCCAAAATCTCCGCCAACACTCTCCACATCATCGACATGCTCATCGCTATCGTCTTCAGGTTCCATCTCATCCATACAATCGTCGGCGTCTGCATCATCTGCGGCAGGAGCAGCCACATCTTTGATTGCCACTCCCATAGTATCACCAGTATCGAGTGCTGTCATCAGCGTTGCCGCCACCGCTGCAACAGCAGCAGCTTCAACAGTATCCCCATTGACGACAGCATCGATTACATCGTTGCCAATATCAACAGCCTCTGCCTTAAAAACGACTGCCTGCAATTATGGACCTAGTACCAGCAATGTATCACAATCCTGCTCATCTAATGCTGCTGCTACTGCTGCTACCGCAGGTGGCAACGCCAATATACTAGCCGGTCTTGCATCGACAACACAATTACTTACCACAATTGGCGTCTCGCCGGTAGCATCATCATCATCATCATCATCATCCATTTCTATGGAGCGCATTCCGTCGCCACCACTATCTGTGACTGTACCAATTCCATACCAGAAGCATCATCACCACCACCACAAACAATTGCAACAACAGCAAATGCTATACGATACACTGATGGCTGAGAAGGTGGCGTCGACATCCACCACCCATCAGACAACATTACAAATGCTCCAGAGTAGCACTTGTAGCACTCTGGCCACAAGCAGCGTCGGCGGCGGCGGCGGCGGCGGCAGCTCAACATTGATGGAAACATTCGAAATGGATGTGTCGTCGATGCCACAATCGTCGACACATTCGACTACACCAACAATAGCTACCGCTGGTGATATTATTGCTCATGTCACAGATCCTAGTAGTCAAATTTGTAGTAATTGTAATAGTAGTAATAATACAAATAATAGTAGTAGTAGTAGTAATAGTAATAATAGTAGTGGTTTTAGTAATATTAATTGTAGTAGTAATAGCAATAATAGTTGTTGTTGTTCTTGTAGTCGTCCTAATTGTAATTGTAATAAGCCAAGCTGCAATATCTGTACACCACCGTCATCGCCACCGTCACAGTCACAGCCACAATCACAACCACAATCACAACCACAACCACCATCACGATCACCCTCAAGATCATCCTCATCCTCATCATCGTATACATAACGCGCCGCGCCTGTGCAACATATTTATTATTATAATTATAATTAAAAGAATAGAAAGACTGCTTCAATAGTCAAAGGTACACATACGACGACTACTAAGTACGTACGTTATAGGTACATAGATAGATCAATAGCGAGTGCTACGTCATTGGAAGTTGAAGTTTTGCGAAAATTGAAATTCTTACTTCTTATCTTTTCAAATCATAGCGATCAAATTGTATGCTAAAATGTCTAAATTATTATGTTGAGATCAGTATTTGCAATAGTTTATCATATTTATCCTAAAATCAATGTTTTCTCTTTACCTTCATATCAATATGAACTTCTAGCTCCATAACGATAACAATTTGCATTCCTAATTACTCACTAAAAATGGTAAATATCAATTTCTAATGACGCACTTCTTACAATAAACAAGCAGATGATGATACTAATTACTAGAAACATAAACCAATGTTGCAGCAACATGTTGTCAAATGAATTTCTAATGACACACTTCTTACAATAACAAAACAAGCAGATGATGATACTAATTACTACATATAGAAACATAAACCAATGTTGCTGCAACATGTTGCCACTGGCATTTCCTTCATAGCACATACTTGTATGTATACAATGTGATTATTATTGCGAAAAATGACGTTTATAAATGAAAAACGGGTACAATATTCAATTCTATACATCCATAATCGTGCATACATATACATACATACCCATCATTTCCAATTGAAACAGTGTCGCTATGTAATAATTGCTTTATTTCGATTAGTAACTAGCTTGTAAGATATCAAAAATGTATAGCGATATTAGCTATCTAGTGCAGATGGTCTTGCACAATTGCAAATACATATTTCCACTTAGTACTTGAGGTACTTTCAAGCATATAACAAATACAGAAATACAGAAATTTTGTAAAAATATTTTTTCATATTCCTACTTATTTTGCAAGACCATATACACGAGATTGTGAATTCCGCTCATGTATTATCTACTATATGATACAAATACATATATATACTATTACATCAACATATAAATGTATGTTTATATATTTTTTTAGATATATTATTTCCAATTTAAAAAAAAACAACACAACAAAAAAACAAAAATATAGAGTCCAACTGAGTCTCAGCTGAACATGAGCAATTTTGTAAAATGATTTAATACCTATACGATAATAATAATTATTTTTATAATTATATGTTATTCCTTTTCTTTATGAATTTTTTTATATTCTTTCAAAAATATGCCTAAATTTATATGCATGTTTATAAACATGCATATACACATGTTCATATGTATACAAGTGTATAAATGATTTTATAAGTAAATTGCAAAAAATAGACAAATTAATGAAATAAATTATGATGATTTTTATTTTGCTAGTAAATAAAATTAAAAATTAAACGAAAAAATTCAAAGAAAACACTATCAATTATATATGGATATTACTATAAATGTACTACTAATGCATAGAAGAAATATAACTACAAATGTATAAAATTTAAATTTTTTTTTATTTTGATTTTTTTTTTCTCTTAGCGATACTCAGTATCGAATTTTGTATGATCTATAAAATAATATTTCTATGTTATGCTTTTGTTCAATATATGTTTATATACATCAGCATTTGTCTTGAAGCAAATGTTGCAGAAACATTTAAAATAATACTTTTATTTTATTATATTTCGATTATCATTCAAATTTCAATAAAATTGCCACTTTTTATGTTACTTTCAATACTTTGAACAATTTCAATTGCTCCAGCAACAATGTTGCCATGTTGCTAATGCATTATATACATGCAGCGAGCATCATTGATAATCGTTTTGACATTTAATAAATTAAATTAAATTAAATATTTAACTTCAGCAAATACTTACTTCAACAGATGTTTATATACATCACCAAGATCAGCTCTTTATAGATTAAAAAATGGACATTTTGTCTTGAAGCTAATATTGCAGAAACATTTAAAATAATACTTTTATTTTATTATATTTCGATTATCATTCAAATTTCAATAAAATTGCCACTTTTTATATTACTTTCAATACTTTGAACAGTTTCAATTGCAATAGCAACAATGTTGCCATGTTGCTAATGCATTAGATACATGCAGCGAACATCATTGATAATCGTTTGATATTTAATCAATTAAATTAAATGAAACATTTTGCTTTAGCATTGAAATAACTTTGTTTTTTTTTTATAATAAAATAAAATTAACTTAATAAATTTAATTAAATTAAATAAATAAATAAATTAGACATTTTTATTGTTAGACTTTTTCGAAAATTTGGTATTTGAAGATTATTCAAAAGCTATAGAAATATTTTTTTTTAGATTTCAACTAATCTCTGCTTGTTTTCTTAAAAAAAAAAACAAATTAATTTTCTTACTTTTTTTGAAATTACTTTATTATTGTTAGACTTTTTCGAAAATTTGGTATTTGAAAATTATTGAAAAACTATAGAAATATTATTTTTTGATTTCAACTAATCTCTGCTTGTTTTCTTAAAAAAAAAAAACAAATTAATTTTCTTAATTTTTTTGAAATTACTTTATTATTGTTAGACTTTTTCGAAAATTTGGTATTTGAAAATTATTGAAAAACTATAGAAATATTATTTTTTAGATTTCAACTAATCTCTGATTGTTTTCTGAAAAAAAAAACAAATTAATTTTCGTAATTTTTTGTTTGTTTTTTTTTTTTTGCACAAATAATTTCCTGCGTTTCTATACAATTTTTTCCATTTTCTTTTGCTTTATTAGTAATATATTATATTTAATACCTAAATTAATTAAATAAATCAAGTTTTTTTTTTTTTAATTTCTTTTAGTATAAAATTAAGTGTCTAAAAGCAAAACGGTTTCAAAGACTACGATCCAAAATCTATCTATCAATATGAATAACTATTTAAAGAAAATTAAAACATATATTATACTTTATATATATGCATAAATATGTACATACAAACATATCTACATAATTATAAAGTGATTGCCTTTGAAAATATCAAAATTTTGGAAAAATCACAAAAAAAAGCAGCAAAACTGCAAATAACAAAATTTAACAAAGAAAAAACCTAAAATACCATGTTTCGCTCATAGCCATAGACATAGACATTTGATAAATGTAGTCTCTCCAATCAAAATATAAAACCAAACCAAAACCCAAAGGGCAACTACTACGATTATGCTAATATTCCTTTTAATAAAAAACAAACAAAAAATAAAATAAAATATTTTCAACTGTTCAATGTCTATCTAATAAATATACATTTATCCATTTATAATTAAATATAGTCAAAATAATTAATTATAATAAAATACATATGCATACAAATATTGGTGATATTAGCACATCATCCATTAGGCAATCACTTTATGAGCTGTATGAGTTGTATGTATGTATGTATGTATGATAAGAGTTTTCAATCAATATCATTAATATCAAACAAACAAAAATACCGACTCTATAATATATATAGAAATAAATAATTTAAAAATATTATTTATTTATAAAGTATACCTTTATTGTATACTATATTGTTGTATATATGATGATGATGATGATGATGATGAATAGTAAATGAAATAAAAATGTAAATGGAAAATAATGATTTTTTTATATTAATTATATATTTCATTCGGATATATACATATATTTCGCATTAATTAAATGAACACAACACACACAGACACAGACACACACACACACACATATATTTCTAATTCAATTTAAACTTAAGTAAGCCTATGTTAAACTACCTCCAAATGCAAAATGTAGAAAAAGAAAGAAAAAAAAAATAATGTAATGTAATCAGTTTTAAACATACAACAATTTGTAAAAAAAAATATATACATATATTTTTAATTAGTATTTCATATGATCATTATGGCAATGATGATGTTGATGATGATGATGATGATGATGACGATGTCGTAGATGATTCTTATTATAATTATATAAAATATATGTAAACAATCATTGAAACATTAATTTGGTGAATTAGCTTAAAACACATGGGAGGGTTCATGTATATATGCGCATGTTTGTGTGTGTGTGTATGCCTAAATAAGGATCAGTGGCAAAATTTCAACAGAGTGGTATGAGAATTTTCCAATGTAAAATTGAATAATGCTTTTTTTTTTGTGTTTCATTCTTAAATTCATTTCTCATCAACATCACATTATCCACTCTCTCCACATACATACACGCACACACACACATGCTGGCAGTACCTGCATGGTGTAAAATTAAACCGTCGACTGATATTTTAATGATTATGCTTAGTAGTTATATATATTGTATATATATATATATATAATGTATGTAATATATAAAAATAAATAAATTAAATAAAATAAAATAAAATGACAAAAAATCATAATAAAATATAAGCAAAAAAAAATTTTTTTTTTTTTCAATTCCATTACATTGTAAATGTTGATAATTTCAAAAGAAGCACACGAGCGAACTGCAAGTAGAAAGCAGTGAGTTTACTGGGTATCTGGCACGTAGAAGAGTAGATGGAGGTGAAGCGATTTGTGGCATTCATCATGAGGATTTGATATAAGGCGTCATATATGAAGTATCATGCATCAAGTGCTAATAACAGCTATCAGATGACAGACATCAAGTCCTCATGACCTCCTTTGCCAGAAATCCCCAAAATACACTATACCACAAAAGACGAAATGGCAGAAAATAAAGCTTAGTATGAATGATGATCAAATAAAATGTCTAATAATGCAAAAAAAAAAAATCAAAACAAATGCAATAATTATTTTTACCAAAAAAAAAAAAAAACAAAAACAATTTTTAAAAATGCACATACATATTCATAATTATTATATTAAATTATAAATATAATAAATATTATAAATTTTTTTTTAATACAAAATTTATATTGAATTATTTATTGAATTAAATAATTTATCATTATTAAAAAAGTATAATAGTAGCGTTATTTTTTTTGTCACTCGCATAGCAGTGATAAATTTGTGGAAAAAAAACAACAACAACAACAATAAAAATATTCATAATATTTCACTTTCATTTGCGGCGCCTAGAGGTAGCGTGCGAATAACCCAAAATTCATAAAATATAACAACTCTGGGCTTTCCAGCGAATTGGCGAATTGGCGAATAAAATGCAGCTACTATTTACGTTCACACTGCTGCTCTCCTTTAATGCAATGAATGCAATTCAATGTATCATACATTCAGCATTCAGTGTTCCAAATGAGAAATGAGAAACAAAAACCATCTAAGCCATTGTAACAATACTTAAGTATATCAGTATTATTTTTTTTTTTATAAACACGCTAATTCACTAATAAACACTTGATTATATTCATTTCGCTTATATAGCAGCGTTCAGTGTGAACATACAACATAGAGATATAAAGTAAAGTAAAGTAAAAAAAAAAAAAAACAAAAACATATATTCTAAACGCAACACACTGTCCAAAACAATCGTTTATGGCGTTCATTAACTTTGTGCTCGTCGTTGTCGTCGTTGTCGTCATCATCCTCATTATCGTCATTATCATAATTAGAATTGTACATACAATTATCGTGGTAATTGTATATAATTTCTTATTTAGTCCAAAATTTTATTAATTTCATATGCAATATATATATACATATTTTGGATTTACAATTTTTAAATATTTAATTTTGTTTTTCTGTGTGTAATTATACTTATTATTATTATAGCTATTTTTATAATTATTAAAAACAAAAAAATCAACTAAATAAAATTCAATTCTAAGTAAAAAAAAAAATAAAATTATATGTAAAATAAATTCATTCAAAATGAAATATCAAAAACGAAACAAAAATGAAATTAGTGAAAATTTTTTTAATGCAAAAAAAAAAAAAAACAAAATGAAATCGCAAAAAATTAAAATTCTTATTATTGTTGTTGTAATAATATTTAATAATATATTATATTATATATATATATACATGCATACTAAATACATATACTATATATGTATATATTTGAATCGTATTGAAAAACTACTATGATCAATATGGGGGAAAAAATCAAATGAATCAATTCAAAAAAAAAAAAAATACACAAATCCAAAAAATGAACAGAAAACAATAAAAAATTTAACAAATATAATAAAAATAAAAATAAAAACAAAATACACAAAATACTATACAATATATCAAACATATTAATGTGTTTCATTCCAACGCGTTAGCTAGTTAGATGACGAGAAGAACACAACATTCAAATATGATTCTGTATAAGCACTTGCACATCGAAATTGTCGAAATAAATTAATAAAGTCAATTCTTATCACCTCTGTATAGTTAATTTTTCGCACACTAATATTTACTACAATTTTCTCTATGCAAATAGAACCACACCTGTCACTAATTACGATTACATGTGGACTAGTGACACATTGAGTATAGCAGGGGTAGAGTTTGTATATGCATTTATTTTCTTCTTCTTCAATTTCTCTTCCCTCATATATAGGATATCGAAGACAATACCTCCAAGAGACAATGTCACCATGCAAATTCTGAATTTTATTTTGACAACGTAACAAATATGTAGTTCGTAAATCGAACAATACGAAGATACGAGTACTCGTACATCAATATGAATTTCTATGCAACGAGAACTATACGACGAGTAGTATAGATATTGCTGCTATTCGAACGAGTTATAGTGAAAATTTCAAAATGATGGATGAGTTTGCAAGAGAAATTGGTAAAGTGTATGTACATCTCAATAGAATAACAAAACTAAATTATAATTGTAATGCAATTATTTATTGTGAGGGCAAAATTAAGGAAATAATTCCCTGTATAAAATAGAAAAAAACTATTTGGTTCTACTCGTTGATGCATTCAGATCAAATAACATATAAGAACGATGCAAAAATATGAGTGACTGCCATTAAATGTACCTCTTCAACATATCCTGAGAAAAAAACTTATCTCAAGCTTAGCTATCCAGAAGCTATATGTATTACTGATCCCCAATAATATTTGCTTCTTTTTTTTTCCACTTCTCCCTCTGCAATATTTCGACAATATGTGACAGCAAGGAACAAATTGAAATGGAACATAAGGCACGCCGTAATTATTCAAAGAAATGGACGCCATTAAATAGTACAGAACTATTGCAAATAAATCGGAATATGTATAATCAGGATGTGATTAATCAGCAGCTCAAGGAAGATTTGAAATTAAAAGGTATAAATTCAAATAGGTCATATGTAAAACTAAATTTTTCTATAACCTATAAATAACATATTCATAGATCTATGTCCATATACAAATTATACGGGAGAGGGTGATGCATATTTTGTTTCGCGGGACATGTACAATAGTCTTGTGGCCAAATGTCGTTGTAGACGACAACGTTCTGAGGGACACATCTTAAAATGTGTACAAAAAGCAGAAAAAAAATATGCAAAAAATGATGATGAAGCTATAGAGCATGAAGCCACCAACGTATTGCCAACTACATCCAATGGTAGTTATATTTTATTCACTTTCACTACTACTTCATTACTCATTTATATGAAAATATTCGTACTTACAGGTTTCTTTGGTTGGCAAAAAGACACTGGTTCACCGAAATATCAAAAATGGGAACAATCAATGAAGTATTATTCACCAATTCTAACAATGACAGGACACCGTATTACAGCAACACCCTATAATGCCATAATTATTGGTTAGAATGATTTATATTGTATATATTAATTGATGATATTAAATATGTAGAATTGTAACAATGTATTTTCGAAATCAGTGGATCGTGTAAAAATAAAAATAGAATTTACACAATGTACTTAAAATTAGTAGAAATCATTCCTGTAAAGCATGTGAAGCTCGCACCCATTTTGTTTAGAACTCTTCTTCTTCTTATTATTATTATAACTTATTGTTATTGTTATGATTATTTAGTATAGTTTTTTATGTCTATGCTTTTCGTACAATTCCATTCTTGACTTTACTTATATGTATGTACTATATGTGTGAATACCAGTATAAGCATATGTAAACAAACTGGATTAAGACCGGATTTTTATTTTCTTTAACTTGGGAAGATATGTGTGTACGTGTGTGTGTGTGTGTGTGTGTATTTGAGTTCGTGACTAGAAGAGTTAAATTTAGTTAAATTTTAAATTAAATCTACGTAAATATATATTTAGTTTGTATATAATATATATTTAATACGAGCACTGTATGATATATACCTAGACTGAGATAAATAAGGGAAAACATTTTTTGTTTGATAAGACAGACTGATATTTTTATCCAAATTCATGAACTATTGCCTAGGGAAGTCCAACAAACATGTGCACTTGAAGGTAAATATTTATACGTGTGATTTGATAGTACAGGGCGATTTTTTAAGAGGCTTTGGATTTGATATTTTTTTAAAATACATGAAATTTTAAGAAAAGCATGAAATCTTTATTTGAGTCGATAGAACGATCTAAATAATTCAATGTTTAAAGATGATTTCATGTAAATGTTGACAGCGGCTGCGCCTCAAATGGTTCATACGCTGGGTCCAATTTTGGCATACTCTCTCCAAAATATCCAGCCGGTATCTCACGAATAAATTCTTCAATATTGGCTTTCAGTGCGTCAACCATTGCGGGCTTCTCGCTATAGACATGAGCCTTAACATCGCCCACAAAAAATAGCCGAAAGGTGTTAAATCGTACGATCTAGGCGGTCAATTGACCGGCCCCAAACGTGAAATAAACTATTCACCGAACTCGCCTCTCAATTGTGCCATTGTTTTGCGAGCTGTGTGGCATGTTGTTGAAACCAAGACCAGCTCTTCCATTAGGGGCACAAAAAAAATTTTTGTAATCATCGCACGGTAGCACTCGCCATTCACAGTAACGTTCCTGCCTTCATCGTCTCTGAAAAAGTACGGTCCAATGATGCCACCGGCGCCCATAATCCACACCAAACAGTGCATTTTTCGTGCAGTACATTGGCAATTCTTGCAATGCTTCTTTCTGGCTGCTCTTCACACCAAATACGGCAATTTTGATTGTTCACGTATACATTCAACCAGAAATAAGATTCGTCGCTGAACACAATTTTCCGATGTTCACACTTTCTTAGCTGAGCATGAATTTTGATAATAAAATTCAATAATCTGCAAGCGTTGTTCGTTTGTTTTTCGATTCATGGTTAAATTATAAACCAAACTGAACATGTTTGACAGTAACATGTTACACGAAAACAGCTGAGCTGCCAAAAAACAGTGTTGCCAAAAAAAAAGTTGCTAAAAAAAAATCACCCTGTATTAGTGAGTTTATTAGCTAGACGAAAAAAAAAGATGGATGTGCTGAAAATGAGCTCCTTAAATTCATTTTAACCAGTCAAATTTCCAAGTTTGCTTAAAGAAACCAAGTAGTTTGGTTGAGGATAGCTTCTCTGGCCATCCCTGTCTATTTCAGTTCCATTTTTTTTCACAATTTACAAAAAAAACACAGGGAGAAATATGAAAGATAAAATAAATCAAAGAATTTTGAAAGAACTTCCCTCTGATGTGACATCGAACAGTGGACATATTGCTGAGCATCTAAATCGTTGCTGTCTTCCTAAAATCTGCTACCATCATTTCATTTCCCTATTTTCACCCCTTTAATTTGACATGGAACAGTAGGATAAATTGCTTAGTACCTGGGCCTGCCTACCTTAGTACTTGCCAGTCATGACAGGAAACATTTTGAATGAGAATTCGGTATATTCCAATATTTTCCTCCAAACTTCCCTCTGATCTGACATCGAATAGTGGGCATATTGCTGAGCATCTAAATCGTTGCTGCCTTCCTTCAAAACGTCGCCGAAGTGGACTTAAAAAGACAAAACCGCCTGGGTGAGAATCCTCTAATATTTTCTACCATCATTTATGTCCCTATTTTCATCCCCCTTTAATTTGATCTGGAACAGTAGACAAATTGCTTAGTAGTACCTGGGCCTGCTGCCTTAGTACCTGCTAGTCATGCCAATGGGTATATTTAGGATTTAAAAAGACAAACCCTTCTGGATGAGAATCTTCTAAAAACCTTCTACCATCATCCATGTCCGTATTTTCCCCCATTAATTTGACATTTGGTCCTGCCTTAGTACCTGCCAGTCATGACAGTGAGCATATTTACGAAAAGCAACCTGGTTTCGAGAGTGCCATGGCTTGGTATATATCATACAGGCATCGTAAATAATTACCATATTGAGTTGAGTCAAATTTACAGTTGTATCTATTTACATACATACATACATGCGACTAGTCGCCTTAGGTACAAATAAAATATTGTTGTCATTGAACTGATCACAGATTAAACATCAGCATTTAAATGATCTGTTCTCTTACTAAGTAAAGTATATCGCTCCATAATTATTTTTTATACCTAAAAGCATAAATTATTCGAATTAAAGAGTGAAAAAGTGAAAAATTATTGTATTCAATAGGAAATGGCTGAATATTGTCAATGTCTGATTGGTATGTAATCAAATCAATAAATGTTTTTATTATTACTACAAGTATTTTGTTGTTGTTATGCAGCGCTTTTTTTATTAACAATTATTGCAATTAGTTTGAGCAA
This sequence comes from Megamerina dolium, assembly GCA_963854835.1. Classification (NCBI taxonomy): domain Eukaryota; kingdom Metazoa; phylum Arthropoda; class Insecta; order Diptera; family Megamerinidae; genus Megamerina; species Megamerina dolium. Next base: position 70,846,691 of record OY978528.1, on the reverse strand, counting down.
TTCATCCGTGGAGCAAATACAGCATTTGAACAGTGTACAACGTGCAAATAAACAAATTCACACCAATAACAATAACAATAACAGTAACAATAACAATAATAATAATACTATGCATATGAGTAATAGTGAAAATATTCCACGACATGGACAACGACGACAACGACGACAACAACAACAACAACCGGGTGATGAATTAATTTTCAGTCATGAGCCAACACAAGCTCCAGCAACGTCAACGACAACAACAAACCGTGACGACAGTGGTTTGGTAGTGTTTGTCAACAATCGTCCGGCAAGTGTTACAATACCTCCATTTAGTGCAGCGACCACACCGTCGCCACAATTTTTAGAATGTTTTGGTGCTTGTCAAACAACATCCGAATACAATCCGGTATGTGCGACCAATCGTCAACGATACTTTAACGAGCAAAAATTCCTTTGCGCACAACGTTGTGGTGCAGGTAGATAAATTAATTAAGGTCCATTAGGTCTAGTAAAAAGTAATCCATTATTTTTGCATTAAATTGAAAGTCATACATATGCACCATTTTGTTTGATAACTTGTTGCTATTTTGAAGGTAATCTCATAATGCCACTCTCATAGAAACTCTCGTCGTTCCTATTGGCAAAAAACTGGGACAGCCGATTTTCACTTGAGGCTTCTCTTGAGGCGAATTTTTCACCAGCAAAATCATTCGCCATAGACAGAAACAGGTGTAATCACTTGGTGCCAGGTCCGGACTATAAGGTGGATGCATAAGAACCTCCCAATCAAGCTTCCGGAGCTTCTGGCGAGTCACTATCTATATGTGTGTGGCCTGGCGTTGTCCTAATGGCACACAATTCCTCACCTATTGGCCAAAGCTAACCGCTTCTGGGCGATTGCTTCCTTCAGACGGTCCAATTATTGACAGTACAGGTGCAAATTAAGAGTTCGGCCGTCGGGGAGCACCACATAGTAGATGATTCCCTGCCAATCCGAACAAACACATAGCAAAACCTTTCTAACCGTCAATCCTGGCTTGGCCACCGTTTGCGCTGGCTCACCGCGATTCGAACGCGACCGTTTTTGGGCTTGACGTTGTCGTAAGTGACCCACTTTTCATCATCACTAGTAACCATCCACTACAGAAATGGATTGATTTTGTTGCGGCGATTCAGCAGCGATTCACAGATGGAAATTCGGTCCATGAGGTTTTTTTGCATTAACTCGTGTGACACCCATACATCGAGCTTCTTTCTTTAGTATCCAGCCTTATTTAAATGGTTCCAAACTGTGTTTTTGTGCAATGTGTAGCTCCTGAGGAATAGAAACATGACGCCTAAAAAGTTTAGTTAGTACGAAATCCTATCCTATCTAGCGCCATCTAGCATAAACCGATCGCACTTATACAACGCCGCAAAATACAGATTACTAAGGCTATCTATTGGAAAAAATGATGGATTTCTTTTTACTACACCTGATATTAATCCAACAATTAATCAAGTAATCAATTTGACATTCTTCTATTCACCTAATTGTAGATATACAAATTGTCAGACGCGGCAGTTGTGAGGGACTCTTTCCCATGTCCAGAGGATGAAAATTGGTATACATGAAGCAAGGCGTATATGCATTTTTACTCAGCCAACTATCTGCCGAAAAATTCCAAATTCCAAAAATAATTTCATAATAATAACAATAATAATAAAGACATTCATATGTAAATATATATATATATATATATACTTACTCTTACTTATCGCTTTTGCGTCACATTTATTTACGGATTACTTATTATATGCACCTCATAATAAATTAAATCATACAAATACAAATGTAAATATATGCAGGTTGTATAGTATACTTCACCTAAACACCTTCATCACTTCATAAATCACATCCCTGTATCAAGTTTTCTAGCAATTGGTCCCATAAGGCACTAATTAGACCCGTCTCTACGTCAGTTGGTTGATTTGTAATACGAACTTTATGTCATAACTTTAATGAATGCTTAGATGTTTTGGATGAGGCACAAGATAACTCTGTATATTTTTCCCGAGATCTCATGAAGTGAAAGAGGTGGGCAGGACAAGAAAACCAGGGCACTCAGTCAAACAACCATTGTACCCGAGATCTTATAGGTTAAAAATGATTGATTTGATAGAAAACTACAAAATAGCAAGTTGCATTCGGATTTACGAAATTTTAAAACTCACTAACGAGCCTAAAAGCTTGAAAAAATTGATTTTTCTTTCTCATTTATCTCGCTTTTAGAAGACTACAATTTAACGCTGACCCCCATTCATTTTTCTCCACTTTAACATTTTCTACAAACATACTTACCACCAATTTCTACCGCTTTGGGGGCTTCTCTACAAAATTGCTGTTTTTATCAACTTTGTTCCCTCAGCTCCCTGGAGCCGCAATTAGAGGGGTAAATGTATAATAGAGCCCCATTAAAATGACTCTTCTAGCATTTTTCCCCAAACATGTTTACCCCCTTCTTCTTCTTCTTCTTCTTCTTATGTGTCCATAACCAATTGGATATTCCAAAACGCCGCCAGGTTACCCAAATCTTGGTCCTTCCAACACGGAGGTTTGATCTTCCTCTTCTTCTGCGTCCTCCAGCGGGTGCCGAATTAAGACCCACTTCGCTGGAGCGTCTTCGCAACCGCTGGATTTTGATTCCCATTTTCCCCCCTTTTTCTACCCCATTCATAATTAGAGGGCTACCATACAAAATGGACATTTTTATCAAATTCGCGCTCAGCACTCCAATGGCGATCCTATAGGAGTGAAATATATTACCGAGTACCAATAATTTTAGCATCATAAATTTTCCCCCAATTCATACTTATCCCCAATATTCTCCCCTTATGGATGCTGCCCACACATTTTTTTCACAACATACTTACCATCTCTCTCTCTCTCTCTCGACACCTTTAGGAGGCTGCCATACAAAATGAACACAAAAAAACACTTGAAATATCGACAAAGTACCACATGACCACCTAGGAACCCATGTAATATATTGGACTTCGATAAATGTCTATAGAAGTTATTTCCACTTTGCCGTTTCCTTCGTAAAGGCTTTTTAGAAGCAATTTTGGCTGAGAAATTATTGAGCTGCTTGAAGCTATTTTTGCGTGGTTAAAAGTGATTTCGAGAGGCTACAAACAGTATAAGGAAACTGCTATAAAACTTAAATATTTTTTTTTTAAAGACCAATTCGAAGCCATATAGATGTGACTTCATGCAATAACTTCCATCCAAATTGCTAAAAAAAACTTCTGTGTATTTTTTTGCTTCCTAAAGACTTTTTTATAACGATTGGTTCAAACTGCCTTGAGAAAATCATTACGCAATCCTTATAGAAGCAAGTGCTTCCATTTTAGCATTTTGGAAGTGCAAATTGTTACTTGGGAATCGTCTTTAGAGGAATCAAATGCATTTTTTTTTTTTTGTAATGTCTGCGTACAGCTCATGCAACTCTTCATTGTACCTCATTCGGTACTCGCCATCAACGCAAATAGGTCCGAATATCTTGCGCAGAACTTTTCTCTCGAAAACTCCAAGCATCCTCTCATCCATGATGGAAATTGTCCAGGCTTCTGCGCCATGATCTCCAGGCTGACGTCATTACAGTTGTTGATGTTGGTTTCAACAGTGACGTGTTACCTAAGACGCTGGAACAGAGTGCCACTAAGTGGGTAAAATATATGTGAACGACTCCTATTCATTTTTACACCCCAGCATACTTACCCACCAATCTCTTCCCATTAAGGGTTACTTATACAAGATGAAGGAAAAAAAACAAATTTGTCCATACTTAAATGTCCTCCTTTCCTTTAAAATTATAATAAAGCGTGATCCATTTCGAGGTTCCCAACTTTTTTGAAGAAAAAAACACAGAAAATTCAAATTGAATGGTGAATGTTTATTATCATTTGAAAGAGCATTCTTTGGCATTTATTTTTTGAAGATTATGTCTTTCAAATGTTGGCCGCGGCTACGTCTCAGATGGTCCATCCGTTGAGTCCAATTTTCGATGACTTGTTTTTGCACAAGCTGTATTTTGTACGCTTTCAATTTAAGATGAGAATTTAATAAGAGAATATGATTCGTGTACATATTTGTGTGTGTGTGTGTGTGTGTGTGTGTGTGTGTGTGTGTGTGTGTGTGTGTGTGTGTGTGTGCGTGTGTGTGTGTAGGTTAGTAAGTATGACCACATGCTGGGATGATAATAAACATTCCCCATTCAATTTGAATTTTCTGTGTTTTTTTCTTCAAAAAAGTTGGGAACCTCGAAATGGATCACGCTTTATATACACATTTTTTGTGAATTACTGTATAATACATATGTACATATGTATATATCATACATGATATGGCAGTAGGCAAATATTGCGAAGTTATGTAGTGACTAACAAAATAAATACACTAAAGCAAAAAAAAAATAAAATAAATAAAAAATACATAAAAGTAAAATGAAAATAAACAAATATACTAAGGCAATGTTAATGAATATAATGAAAAATGGTGGTTGTAAATAGACTGATAAGAGGTGGTCCAAATCGACTAGTACGGAACTAGTAACTAGTAACAAGTGTTGCCTTCAAAGCGAAAAAAATTCAAACATTTTTTAATAGTTTAATTTCAGCTGATTTTTTTTCACAAATTATTTATCACCAAAAATACTAATAAATTTAAGTCCGAAAAAAATTTATTTTACAAAGAAAATTTGCTGTATAAGTGGTGACGTCATACGTGTCCATATGAAGTAGATTGCGGAGTACATACGGAGTAAATATGTTTGTATATTTAATTTTTGCACAAAGTTATACGAAATAATGATTTATTTACTTGCGTTCATGCGTGCTATGAATACATTTGGGATAGAATAATGTACATACATAGACCAATTGTTACTAGTTGCCTTCAAAGGGAAAAAATTGAAACATTTTTTTAATAGTTTAATTTAAACTGATTTTTTTTTTTTTTCAAAATTTATTCATCAGCAAAAAATCTGAATAAATTCAAGTCTGAAAAAAATGCAAATTTGCTGTGTAAATGCATTCGATGAATTTTTCACATGGTGACGTCATACGTGTCCATATAAAGTAGATTGCAGAGTACATGCGGAGTAAATATGTTTGTATATTCACTTTTTGCACAAAGTAATGTGAAATAATGATTTGTTTACTTGCGTTCATGCGTGCTATGAATACATTTGGGATAGAATAATGTACATATGTATGTACGTAGACCAATTGTCACATAATTGAGCACAGAGAGAACTGATAACGCCAAGTACGTAGGTTCGTAGATTTGCGTACACACACACGTATGCAAATAAAGGAAACAACAACAACAACAACAACAACAGAAAACAATTATATAGAAAATAAAATATAAATCAGAAAATAGCAAAATGTCGACACCCACCAATATATAGAATTCAGTTGAAATACGAATATCGAAAGAAACGGACGCAACCAAAAAAATTGAAATTTGTAGAAAGAATATAGAGTGAAACATGCCAAACAGAAGTCAACACAAAATGTTACATTCTTATCAGCAAATGGGTAATTTAATGGTCAAACACAAAATTATTGCAAAAATATTTAATTTCAATTTTATTTCAATTTCATTTCAATTAACTTCAAATTATACGCTTTTTTTCCAGCAATTTTGATTGCCTTATCGGTGACAATCGGTGTTACGATTGTATCCAGTATGCCAGTACAAGATCAATGGCGTTCAAATACACCGGCTTGGAATCCAGCTGGTGGTAATCCATGGCAAAATCAACCATCCCAACAGTATCCTGGAAATACTCAATGGCATAATAATCAATCAAATTTATATCCAAAATTGAATCAACAGTATATAACAACAACAACACCCCCACCATTCAGATATCCCGGTGGTAGTGGACAAAACAATTATCCTTATAATCCGAATAGTAATATTGGTAATAATTGGAATACCCGTCCCAATGCCAGCGCCCCCAATTATCCTTCATATAATCCAACGGGTACTAATCAGGGTGGCGTAGGCAGTTTCGGCCAGCAACCTGGTAATAACTTTAATAATAATAATAATAACAACAATTGGGCAAATACACCACGTCCAGGCTATCCAAATAATGGTCAAACTAATTGGAACACTAATCCATCAGCATCAAATCAATATAATCCATCAATTTCGAGTGGTACCGCTGGTGTGGGCGGAACTAATTGGGCACAGGGAACAAATGGTGGAACACCACTTGCACCACTGCCTGGCACCCCAAATGCATGGAATGGTGGCACTGCACCACTGGGCAACAATCAATGGAGTGGCAGTAATCCATCACAAAATGGCTATGGCAATTCTCCAAATAATCCAAATAATCCCAATAATCAATGGAATTCCGGCAATAGTTTAGGTAGCTATGGAGGTACACCCCTAGCACCGTTAGGAGGAAATGCAGGCAATTCCAATTATCCGGGATCTCCAAATTATAATGCTGGCGTTCCCAGCTACAGCGGATAAGTAGCAATCGAATGCTAATCTACATTTTTGTACACACACAAAATGAATAGCACAGAACATATACACAAGGTCATACATACTCAATGTTAATTATAATAATTATTTGTTGTTATAATAATAAAAAATTTCCTACAAATTTGCGATATTAGAATCTTGAAATTCCAAACATTAGATATACACATATTTTACAATTATGAAAGCTATGTGGGTGAAGACGTTGATATTTTTAAAAGGCTTTAGATAAGCGAAAACAACAAAAATTGCGCTACACTTTCAGTTTTAACAACCACTGTAAAAGTGTTAATATTGTAGGAGGGACCCGCTAAAAAGTGGAGATTAAAGAGCTGCAAGAATTTATTTGATTTTCGAATAATTCTCTTTACTCTCAAAACATGTACAATATTTGCAATGCATACAATGTTGCCAGATTTTTTTTTCAAAAAACTGTGAAACTGACAAAAAAAAAACTGTATTTTGAACCAAAAAACTGTACCCTTCAAAAACGAGATTTTTGTAAAATAATGTTTCTTTTTTTAATTTTATTAAAAAAACATAACACAAAACAATTCATTTTGAATGGTGAGTGGCGGAGAATGTACCAGGTTTGCTTCGTTTTCAGTACTTGTCGTTTTCTACTACCTAAATTATAAAATTTGACATAAAAATTCGAATTCCATTTACTCTTAGATTTCTTACCACTTTTTGTTCAAAACTTGTCCATTTTTAACGGAAAAAAGATCAAACAGACACCAACGTACAGAAAACTTCTTCTTCTTCACTCAGAAAACAATAGCAATACACAAATGACAAACAAATTGCCATATCGAAGCATGGTTGCAATTTAATCACAGGGTCCCCGTGAGATTTCATTTATTTATTTATCTACAGTGCTGTTCCCTGTAGACAAATATATAATATGCTTTTATTAAAATTAAAAAAATATAAATGTTTTTTATTTCTCTTTTTAAATTTGAAATAAAAAACTGTAATTTGTACTACGACGTATTTTTAAAAAACTGTGAGCTTGTCTAAAAAACTGTAATTTACAGTTAAAACTGTAAATATGGCAACACTGAATGCATATCTAAATAGAATGAGACTGAGAGAGTAAAATATTAGGCAAATAGAATACTCCACTCATTTCTTGTACAAGAAATATTCTATACATTCGTTTTCTCTCTTCAAATTAACGAATGTTTGAGAGACACTACGAAAGTTTGAGAGTACTACGAGTGTGTTTAACATTATAATTGTTGTTGTTGCTTTTCATAACAGGCACTAATGATTTGTATTAGAGAGTATGAATGACAGATTCTACTCTAATATCAATGGAGTATTTTGAAGATGTAACCGAATACATTCCTGCAGCATTCTAGTGGAGGTATCTGATAAGTATGTTCAGAGTAAATATTGAGCCAACTCGCAAATTCACCTCAATAGCGGCGATTTGTCGATTTTCTTCTGATTTTACATTATACTTGCATGAGAATGCCCTTAAGGGGCAAAAATATGGAGGTAAATTTGAAGTAAATATTAAGCAGGACAAATTAATGGAAATCAGTTATACATTTTACCACTCTAATGGTGATTCCTGTGGTGTTATGGAGTTCTTTGCTAATGTTCATCTTTCTTTCAATCATTTGCCATGAGCCTCAAGGTGACGGCTTAGAGTTAGAGGGTGAGTATGTTCTGAGAAAATGTTTAGGAGGGAAAATTTTTGTGGGGGTTTTCATACAATTCACCACTTCTGGGGCGATTTCTGGGATTTTTTGCCGATTTACACAACACCCGAAAATCGACAAATCGCTAAAATCATGTAAGCAAGATGGATCAAAATTTGAAACAAGGAAGCACAACAAGACTACACTTTTGGACATGATCTATTTTCCTTTTAAATAATACCCCTATTACGAATGGCAACTCTATTCAGTTGCGTTGCTGGAGAGGCAACTGCTAATTAACAGTTGTCATTGATAATACGAGTTTGATGTCACAGTTGCTTCCCAGGCAACACAAGCCAGTCAAATTGACATCCGTAATAGGAGCATAATGTAAAGTATTTTCAATTCAAAATGAGGCAATAATTGGAAGCGGGAATTGATAGTTGGACCATACAAAAAAAAACATATACCCTTAGGGAATTGCAGCCATGGACCGATCGAGGCCTGCTCGAAATTGATGCTTGTGGACATTACGGCATATTGGCTGCGTTTAAGATGTCAATCACAACCGCAGCGTTGCAAATTTGTTAAATTATTAGTCTGTACGAATTGCACTTGTAGTAGGTAGTGTCCTTAAGGCGCTGGCTGGCATTAGCTGGGGAAAAGACATGGAAACGCTGCTCATCACCAATAAGGCCATCGGCAGGGCGCTCATCAATTAAGCGGCTCCAATGTGGACGCCCCTCATTAGCGACACTCAGTGGCGGCATCTGCAAACCAGACAGAATACTGGTCTTCGCACCATCGCTCGCACTACACCCGTCATCGTCCCACCTGCCCCAGAAGGCCTACCAGACTGGCCCCTTCCACACTTTGGACCCACACCCTGAAGGCTGCTGTTTTTCTGGTGCTGGTTGAATGTAACCGAGAGGCATTGAAGCTGCGATATTACATCAATTATTACGTAGCTCGAACTCATCTTCATTTTCAAATTTTCAAACGATACGTCCATTTATAAAGACCCATTTTGTATTCACCTACCTTCTCTGTTAGACATTTGTACCATGTCCATGCTTCTTTGTAAATAAAAACAAACAGTATTTGTAACCTTTCATTCCTCTTTATTCCAAAGAAAATTAAAATCCGTATATATTCATTTTTTCAATTTTTTGCAATGTACAATAGTTTTTATTTTATATAAAAAGGACATGTGTGATCAAAATAATAAAAACATATGTAAATTAAATATGTATGAATATTACAAATTCTACACAATAGCCATTATTTTAAGATTTAAAAAAAAGGAAAGAATATGATTCTGAATCGTAATAGAAGCAAGAAAAAAACCCCTAGTGTAGCAGAGGGAAAAAAAAGGAAAAAATCCGAACCCCCGAATAACCCCCACCGCAGCCACCGCGCCAGGTATCCCACGCCGCCGTCGATTCTTGGTATCCCACGCCGCAGTCAATACTTGGTATCCCTCGCCGCCGTCGATTCTTGGTATCCCACGCCGCAGTCAATACTTGGTATCCCTCGCCGCCGTCGATTCTTGGTATCCCACGCCGCAGTCAATTCTTGGAATCCCACGCCGCCGTCAAAACTTGGAATCCCGCGCCGCAGTCCATACTTGGTATCCCACGCCGCCGTCGAAACAGATTGTCTCACGTTGCCCCGAAAAGAAAACCCCCCTCTACCTAGCACGAGACACGCTGCTGAAGCCACCGCTGATACGCCGCCCGTTGAACCCCTCCCTCGATGATCCCACGCCGCAGTCAAAATTTTGAATCCCTCGCCGCCGTCCAAACTTGGAATCCCACGCCGCCGTCCTAACTTGGTATCCCACGCCGCCGTCCAAACTTAGATGTCCCACGCCGCCGTCAAAACATGCTTGTTGTAAAATTACCCTATGCTCAAGGAGTTACAGGACCTCCCCTCCGGATGATTATCGTTGATTGTGATTGTAGAACAAAATAGAACTTCCCCATTGATAAAACAGACTGGTTGATGGATGATGGATATGTAGACATAAAATTCTACGACGAAGTGGTGGTAATAATAGTGTTCCCCAAGAAAACGTACAGAAAAGGATGTAGAAGAATCGACCACGAAGAAGATGGTTATTAAAGAGACACGCTCTCTCTCTCTCCCACTCTAGTCATTCTCCCTCAAACAGAAGACACACGGAAGCAAGGAACCGGAATACTTTGTTTGTTGGTGTACAGAATATTGCAAGATGAAAATACCACCAGAGGTATTTGAATGTTATAAAAGAAGATACGAAATACTGGAGAAGACGACACCATCACACGAAAGCAGAAGAACGACCACATATTCTCTGGAAGGTAGGTATACGTACACGCACACGCACCCAGTTGGAATCGTTCTACTTCACAGAATCAGATCAGCAATTCGAGTTGCAGTTGTTCAATTTATGATGACATGTTATTACTCTCTAGACCCAGATCTAAGATCGGCAAGTGTTCTCTCTATGTTGATTCTAGTTGTGTGATCGTGATGGTATTGATGATGGTAGTTACAGTAGTAGTAGTAGTAGTATTAATAGTATTTGTTGTATTTAGATGGTGATTTTAATAAATGTTTGATGTATGATGCATGTACTCGGCAAAATTGAGATATTCGGCAATATGCTTCTTGATATACAGGTAATGTACCAAAGTACAATGGTTGACTGGTCGATCGACTGTCTGACTGACTGTCTGACTGACTGATCGATTGGCTAGTTGATTGATTGTTTGGTTGATTTTGGTTGTTTGGTGTGCAGGTGCAAATGCAGGTGCACATACGATAATGCTTAGGACAAACACAAACAAAATACAAACATATATAATGTCCGTATCGAGTCGATCACGTCAAAATAAGGCCTGCCTGTAGTGATACATTTGGCATGGTGTATCGCTGTATGTCATTACTTTCTCCTTACTAAAATGTCTGCTAACAATTTACGGTCGTTGTTGAATTGATCGTGAGTAGTTGTTCTCATTCATATAGAATCGAGTTTATAAGAATCGCCAGTCAGATGTCGGTGCTGATGATATTATATTGAATTGTGCTCAGTTTTGCTCAATACGGAAATACGGACACGAAGAAGCATCTCCCAAATATATTCGGACTCCCTTTATCTCCCTCTATATAGCTATGATACTCTCTGATAAGATATGGCAGCCATTTTTTGGATGACCACCCCTCTCTGCTTTTGCTCTTAACTGTGTTGTCGGCTACTGAGAAACAAAAAAAAAATCCTCTCAGTGCGCTCGATGATGATTGGGATCGCACAAAGGTTGCCGTTGTCTTTCACTCTCCCTCTTTCTCTCTCTCTCTCTCTCTCAAGTATCAGCAAATTAATTTTAAATATTTCAATATGGAATATTTGTACATATTTGGGTACAATAAATCGAGTATTATAACAAAATATGTATATAGAAGTATATAACAGTCATTAAATAAAAATATTTAAATTTACAAATCATTCATCGTATAGTACAAATTCTTCGTTTTTTGTTAAACATTTTAAAAACAACTTCATTTATATAAATCTAATCAAAAGAGAAAATTTGTATATGGTAGAGTACAGAGTGCTTGTTGTTTTTGTTTCATTAAAATCACACAGAGCATTTCATAATTAGCAGCATATTCATAGTATGCATTTGTACAGTACAGTAAATTTGTGTTTGTTGAAAGTTCATCATTTTCATACAATATTCATCAAAATACAATAATAATAAAAATAAGAAATCCAAATGAAACAAATAAATTTTAAATACAAGTATACAACAGACAGATTAAGAGCGAAACAATTCATCTTAAAAATTTCCAAACTAACAACACTGCTCATCTACAAATCTGCAAGTACAACAAATTAGTGCAAACGAACCGCACAAAGTTCTTACGCGCGTGTTTCTTGGATTCCCTTTAGAAACATTTTTTTTATTTGGTCATCATCATCTTCAGTCATCACGACGTCTGGTACAACGTCTCGCGTAAATTACTTTTTAATATTCTCAAACACAATGCTCATCTGATTTCATCACTGAAAATATAATCTAATTAGCGGAAACAAAAGTGATTCTAACTCAACCTCTGCTGCTGCGGCTTGCTCTAGAGTGAAAAAAATGTTGCCAACGACGCTTTTGCTGCTGCTTCTGACTGGCTGGCTGCCTATTATCGTATTTGGTTCCCTTTTACGATTCAGTTGTTTTACTCTGCAGCATGGCACATCATAAGGAGGAGACTTTTGCTTTTGCACGAGACCAAACCGACGAGCACATGCTCTCCACACGTGTGTTCTAAGTAGTAAGCGGGGGTATGTATATATGTATACACATATATATGCGCGCATACATTTCACATATACACACACATATATATCCATATATATTGATATACATATTGACCATGGGAAGGTCAGTGCTATTATCGTATTTGATTCCCTTTTACGATTTAGTTGTTTTACTCTGCAGCATTGGCACACGTGTGGGGCATGCATGGAGGGCCGCCACTCAACCACCACATGCATTTCTACACACACACATGCATGTGTACAAATACAAGTGGGGGGAAAATATGTTGACCAATGAGAAAGGTCATTGCTGCCAGCGGTCGGCCGCCGATGGTTTCAAGTAGCAAAAACTAGAAACAATGATGAACATGTGAACAAACAAAACACATATACTGATACCTCGAGTGAAAACATGTTGCATATCGTATTTGATTCCCTTTAACGATTTAATTGTAGCTTTATACTTTCATCATCATCATTTCATCATCACCGTGGGGCAACAGTTTTTCTTTCTCAATTTTTTTTTTTGCAAAATGCACAAATACACAATACAAATGCGGGAACGTTCAACCGCACAATATTGTGGGCTCTTCTCAACTGGAAATAAATAATTAGTGGGGATAAAAAATAGGCAGAGTGTCTTAGAACAACAAGCTCTGCATCACTAGAAGAAATGTTGAAATATATTGACAAGAACAGATTTGGAAAAACAAAAAAATAGATCGAAACGAATAAAAAAAAAAAAAAAAAAAAATAAAACATTCTCACAACTGCAAAGAAATAATAAAAATAAACAAAACAAAAAAAAAAATAAAAAAACCAACAATTCAGCAACTACTCGCCGATAAATGCCGCCGTAGATATATCGTATTTGATTCCCTTTTACGATTCTGGTCGCTCTCCGTTCACATTCTCACATTTTCTAGAATAATCTAGTACATCATTAACATACACACAGAACACAACAACACAGTTGTTCGTGTCCGCCTCTCTCTCTCTCTTTTATATATACTGTAAATAAATGATTAGAGGAAACAAAATTCCAATATGGCGAAAAACCTGTGGATCGGGGTTAACTCTTTCTCAACACAATCGTTCGTTAGTCTTCTAATTCGTTACTATTTAATATGATGATGTTGTTGCTGCAGCTGCTGCTGTTATATGGCAAATGATAGTAATAGAAAAGTGTTATACACAGGAACGTTCAACTGTGTTATAGCGCTAAAAAAAATTATATAAGCAATCCAGAAACAAGAATAATGTAGAGGGAAGAAAGCAAGAAATTGTCAACGAGAAAAAAAAAAAATCAAAAACTGTTGTCTTCAACATCATCATCGATCGCCACTATCCTCTTAGTAATGTGTGTGCACATATGTATGGACGTTTGTGTACAAGTCTGGAAAATGTCTGTTAATCGATACGAAGTATACATTTTATCCTTACATTATTTTCTCATTATTTTGCTTCCTAGTAGTTGGTTCATATGATGAAATTATTTCAAGCAACCGTGCCATGTAGAATATATACATCGTCATTCGCAGGCAACTGGCCAAATACCAAAAATTGTCTGGAAAAAAACTTGCAAAATATTCTCCTCCTCCTTCTTCGCATTTTGTTTATGGGATAAAGCCACTTCCACAGTCGGCAACAATAAGGATGCGGGATAGGCAATTGAAAAATAATACAATTCCATCTTTACATACCATCCAATGGTCACAACTAATCAGTACAAATTGAAATTAGACAAGACTATCTCTCTCCCTCTCTCTCTCTCACGTGTCAGTTACACCACCACCATCATCTCAGCAGTTTTTCGTTCGAGTGGGCTGGTGATGAAATTGTATTACACATCGTATTGCAAATTATCCTAAAAAAGTGTCGATTTAAATAATTTGATCTCATTCGTAATGAATGTTACACAATGAATTTTAAATGCAACTCTTTCTCATTTTATATGGTGTCGCGGCGTTCCCCAGAAGCAGTATCTAATCTCTATTGACTTCAAGAATTACACATGCAAATATGCAGAGTACTCAAAATACGCACAGGCACGGCTCAACTGTGTCATATTGCTGAAATTAAATGTGTATAATAAACGAGCATTTTTAGCCTTGCTGACCACGACAAAGGGCTTCTGCGAAATTCCATGCAGTCAACTTATATTATGTTTGGGTGGGTGATTGGTCGGGTAGAGTTTATAAATATGCGCAGGTACAGTTCAACTGCGTCATATTGCTGCAAAAATATATGAAAGCAACAAAAGAGAATAAAGATAAAACTGCTTCTGCTGCTTCGGTTTTGCTTTATGATGTTCACTCTTTGTCTAAAATCGTCCTACTGAGGGGGGAGAATTCCACGCCAACTCAATTTGACCTCATTTAATGTACACACAGGCACGTTCAACTGTGTTACATCTACAAAAAAATATCCACAAAAGACAATTTCGTTCTATTTATCATAATTACTGGTCTGTATGATGGCTCTCCGGTCAGTCACTCGAGAGCGAGTGTAATCTAGTTGAGGTGACGTCTTCATTTTTCCAAATTATACACAGCTATGATGACTTGTAATGACTAGTAGAGTAAATGTATGTGCTCCTTAGAGTAATTTTCTTTCTGCAACCAATATTCACAGGCACATTCAACTGTGTAATATCGCTACAAAATGCAAATGTACATAAAGTGAGAAAACGTTTCCAAACTGTTTCAATATTTCAATATCATTTAAGAAGATACTCTGTCCATCTATGTAGACCACGCAGGTACACGAACACTATCTATTATTCCGCACTGATAATGTTGAGTTTTTAGACTTTATGTTGAAGAGTTGAACTGAATATCTATCACAGTGGAGAGCTCAATACAATTGCTAATAGTACATGATGGTGCTTTGAATCACATTCAAAATCTTCTGTAAAAATTGCAATAAGTACATATCCAAAACGTATTTTTGCTTACGCTGAGGTAAAAGCTGCTACTATTTGTAAAGAATAATTCTATTGTGACACTGCCTCATAGAGATATGCACAGGTACAGTTCAACTGCGTCATATCGCTGCAAAAATGTATGAAAGGGTAAAGAAAAAAAAAAAGGAAGACTGCTGCTGATGCTTCTTGTTGGTTTTATGATGTGACTTGGGTCGTATTCTTAAACAGCTCCTACTAGGGTTCCATTCCAAGTATGTATAGGTTGAAAATTTAATACTTCAATTGAAAATAGTACACACAGGCACGTTCAACTGTGTTACATCTAAAAAAAATATCCACAAAAGACAATTTCTTTCTATTTATCATAATTACTGGTACATATGGTAGCTAGAGCTCTTCGTCAGTCACTACACAATGAGTGTAATATAGTAGAGTTGACGGTCTTCTTCTTCTTTTTCCAAAAGTTGCAAGTAATAATACAGCTATGATGAGTGTAATCTCTAGTAGTAATGTCAATGCGCCTTAGGGAAATTTTCTTTCTGCAACCAATATTCACAGGCACATTCAACTGTGTAATATCGCTACAAAATGCAAATGTACATAAAGTGAGAAAACGTTTCCAAACTGTTACAATATTTCAATATCATTTAAGAAGATACTCTGTCCATCTATGTAGACCACGCAGGTACACGAACACTATCTATTATTCCGCACTGATAATGTTGAGTTTTTAGACTTTATGTTGAAGAGTTGAACTGAATATCTATCACAGTGGAGAGCTCAATACAATTGCTAATAGTACATGATGGTGGTTTGAATCACATTCAAAATCTTCTGTAAAAATTGCAATAAGTACATATCCAAAACGTATTTTCGCTTACGCTGAGGTAAAAGCTGCTACTATTTGTAAAGAATAATTCTATTGTGACACTGCCTCATAGAGA